>JAEANM010022521.1:0-11588 GCA_017656035.1 Myanophis thanlyinensis
GGGAGTAATATATCATTCCCCACGGCCAGCGATAATGGAAGCTGGCTAAATCTGGGTGCCGGAAAGCACAGCCACTCAGTCTTACCCTTCCCACTCGGTCTTACCCTTCACCCAAACCTATTGATCTGATTCTGCACAGTTTGGAGAATCAGAAAATCACACCATTGGCTGAGCCCGCCCACTCACCCCATCCTACCCTGTCCTGTATATTCTCACTCTATGGCTCACTCACCCCCTCCATGTGGCCCAGCTGATTTCCGCGCCTTGTGTGAAGGTAAGGTGCTGAATCCAGAGCAGAGCCTGAAAGGCTGCCAAGCCTCGTTGTGTGCTAGAAGCTGCACACATGACATCTCTGTGGGTCTGGATGTGTACATGCTCACATTTTCAGTTCTGCACTAGGAGAACTGGTTATTAAATTATGTGAAGCCCACTACTAGGTAATAGTATAGTGTAAGAGGATGGACGGAAGAAAAGGAAGGAGGGAGGGAGGGAGGAAGTGGGGAGATTTTATCTATTATTAAATGTCAATAATCAGTGCACACTGTGAATATTACTGATATATCATCTATCTGTAAGAAAATGAATGAAGAGTTAGAATAAGTTGTACTAGTGCAAATTTTGGGTTGGGGATTGAGGGAAGGCTCATATGATAATTATGAATTTCTGCAACCAAATCAAAGTGGGTTTTAGACTGAATTTATATACTATGTTTGGGTTAGCAATTATCAAGGATGAAAGCCAAAATTCAGCAAAGGCAGTACACAGAGAAGAGTTTTGGTAATTTGTGTGTGATAAGATCTTTATGCCACAAATTTGAAGCAACAACAGGAGCCGATTACTACAGATAAATGATTAAAATATGGGAGGGGGGTGTTGACCATCTCTAGGTAGAAAAATGCATTTTTACCTAAAGACCCACATGTTTGGAGATTTCCCAGCTTGTTTTAATTTCTCTAAGCAAATGAGAGCCCTCAAGGCTCATTAGGGCTATTTACACAGTTCTTAACTGGAAAAAATTAGATCTACACAAAAAATGAATAAATAAGTAAACTAATGTGAAATATGAATGAGCTAATCATGTTTGAAATGGAGTTCCAAGTCGGAGAGATGACATGCTGAAAACTCCAGCCAGCTGAGGCGATTTCTTTGACTTGACTTCCCCTTGCTTACTATTATGGAGATAAGTCTATGGGGAGAAAATGTAGAAGAATGGAAACAAAGAGTGATTACGCACAGCATTGGCAAAGGACAGAAACAAAGCATGGGGGGTGGGAGGAAGCAAAATCCCAAACCTTGAATCCTAATTCTATGTGCTTAAGAGATGAACACTTACGACAAAGGGACTTTGAGTCTTTCATCCATTTGCCCCTTACGATAATGTCATGATAGAATCCAGAAGAAAATAGCATCCAGCATTGAATGTCTTGTTAGCAACAAGCCTGTGCCCCATGCACAAATATATGTTACATATGGAGAATCCCTACTTTGAGAGCGTGTAAGATAGTGCCTTCTGGTAACCTATTAGTATGTAAATAGCATCTTAGGGTTTCTAAGACATTCGTAAACAGTGGCAGGGAGTTCAAACCTTCTGTTTCATTTTCCCACAATGCCCTATAAGTAGCATAATTCAAAAGGTTTGCAGAATATTAAAACCATAATTCTTCTCAGAATATGGCCTTTCCCAAAACTGTGATTAATTTAATCAATACTCTTTCATAATTCTGAGTCTCAGCACCTCTTGCTGTGGATACGCAGTAGCATTCTACTATCTCAAGACCAATTTATTTGTTACTGCTGTCTCTGCGATCCTTATACAGGTAGTCCTTGACTTACGACCAAAATTGAGCCCAACATTTCTGTTGCTGAGACATTTGTTAAGTGAGTTTTGCCCCCTTTTGCAACCTTTTCTGCTGCATTCGTTAAGTGGATCACTGCAGTGCTTCAGTTAACAACACGGCTGTTAAGTGAATCTGGCTTCCCCATTGACTTTGCTTGTCAGAAGGTCGTAAAAGGGGATCACATGACACCAGGTTTTCATTCATTTCAACATTTTCATTCACTGATGTTGCCACATTCAACATGAGTAAATCTCTAAGCATGAAAAGAAGCATTGCAGTGTTGCAGATGTAGGTGATGCCATTAGAAAAGAGATTGCCACCTTAATCCTAAACATCACTGGATTCAAACCCAGACTAGGTGATCAGAATCTCTAGGCAGAACAGACACTTTAATATCAACTTTGTGAACTCTCAAGCTTCCTCTTTCCGCTATGTATTCAAGATGGACAGTGATTAATATTTATATGTATTTATATTTTAAGGTATATGCATACGTATGCATATAGCATGTCTATGGGTGTGTTATGTATGTGTACACTTTTGAGAGCAGGCAACAAAATTTCATTTTTAAGTGTGCCAGAGTACCCGCAGGAAAAAAATGACAATAAATATTATTTTAAGATTAGTTGGTTTCACTTTCTCAGTTCTTGACTTAAAACTTGAATTCTGCAGAGATTCTCAGTCATCCAGTTCATGGTTGTCCCAAAGGTGGCAGTTGTGGAGGCAACTGGACTTTCTTGTCTTCAAAGCCAAAGCAAGAAAGTCCAGTTGCCTCCTGAAAAAGCATCTTTGGGATAAATCTTGAATTGCTTCTATCATGCGTATGAGTTAGATACTTGAATGTGAAGTCTTTCTGTCAGAACTTCAGCTTGTCAAACAGTCAAGTTAAAGTGCCTCTAAGCTTGTAATGACTGCAGGCTCAACCTGCTGCCTACAAATTGTGCTATGGGACCAAGACCCCCTCAGTAGAAGGGTTCCTCCTATTTTCAAGAGTTTTCATTTTAAAGAATTTGCAAATTTTCAGTGTCATTAGTATAATAAGATACGATTATGGCAACGTAATGCATGCATTAACTATGAAACATGGCCTGGGGTGTTACTACCTAGGGCTGTGATCTGTGCATCTATCCCAAACAACAGGACAGAAGGACTGTTTTTGCATTTTGATGAACAAAGTCAAAGAAAACATAACTGCTGTTGGAAGCAACCTTGGTCATTTAGTGAATGACACTTTCTTTGAGCTGTTTATTTCAGACCTTCACTCTGTTAGAATTGTTGCTTGCACAAATCTTTGCAAACAATTTGAAAAGATCTACAGTATATAGGAAAAATAAGATTTTTTCATATTCTAACTTTATATATTATTATCCACTCAGAGTCTGCTAGGATTACGTTGGTGTATAAATACTGGAAATAAAGAACAGAAGTGGTGAGGGAAAAGTGTAACTAAAAAAAAGCACATGAAGGAGGAGTAAGCATTATACTTGTAAAGCATGCATTCATAATAACTATACATTAAATAGCACCTGTGGGACTATAACTTATAAAAACTGTACATAAATTCCCTCACCACAAATACAATTTACAAGCTTTCCAATCTCATCTCTGATTTGTAAAACGTATCTCCAACATGCGACTGCTGGAATGCTGGCATCATATATAAAGAGATATCACCATCACATGAAGCTTCCTTTAACTGTGTTTGCTGTAAGATAATCTTGAAGTGGGGAACAAGTGAGGACAGTAACAAAATCTTCAAAATAGGCAACATCAAAATCTAAAAACTCTCCCAAACTCTTAGCCATATATCATTCCATCCAACATAGTTCTCAGCATACCCAAAATATTAAGAGTCTCTGCTGGCTACAAAAAACACTCAGCTTTGGGTTAGTTCTTGCAAAGGTTTTTGAAGAAATGAATAATGAGCCTCAACAACAGAACTACCAAATATATCACACTGGCAAGCATTTGATATTTCCAGTGAAGCAAGCCTGAGACATTTTGCTTTTTCATTCCACAGGCAACAGCAAACTGAGAACAGTTGATTCTAAGTTTGAAACTCAAGATAGGATGGTATCTTGTAACATAAATGAGAGGCAGCAGTGTAACTTTAGAGAAGAGACTAGGGATAGACAATTCTATTCTTCAACACAAGCAAAGAGCCAGGGGCTGCTACCCTGAGATCTGCTGCTCAAGGCATTCCTCTCACTCTGCCTAATGGTGGAGCTTTACTTGATACGAAGTCCAATTCTGCCTAGATACAACCAAGCTGTTTAACTTATGCCACATTGGCCGTTCTTGACCAGAACAAAAGAAGCCTCCATGCATGATCTGTCCAAGGCTCTTCAAGGTCCTTAGAAGAGATCCAGCCTTTATGAGAGTTTATATATTAGAAATGCTTGAGAAATGTGCCACATAACAAGACAGAGCCTAAGAAACACCCGGCCTTTCCTTTTGTTTCCTGCTAGCAGTAAAGGATGCATGGCAGAATGGTTTTGTTGCTAAGCAGAAGGAAAAGCATGAAAGATAAGATTCTCTTGTCAGGCTTGACTAAGCACCTGTTCAAAACAGCAAATCATGACCACTTCTATGTATTCTTCCTTTGCTGGCCTTTATAGAGGGAAGTAGATTTCCTGCAAACATCTACAAGATTTCCACATTGTCCTTGCCAGTCTCGCACATTAGCTCTGTCTTTGTGATGATCCCTATGAAAAGCTTGGCAAGACTCAGGCTTTGGCACACAGAGATCATTGTCTTCAAGTAAGCAATGTTTGCATACTTGTGCTATGCCATCTGTGCTGTTTTGACTTATAGACCATACTTAGACCCAATCCCTAAAGGTATTGTTGGGATGCAACTATTATTTCCAGGCTAGCAACAATGCCAGGAAATCACAGCCCTCCTATCATAAAATGCCAACGATAGGAGGGGGAGAAGAAGGGGGCATTTAAAAGCTTGCTGTATTGCTGAAAGGAGACCATAAAGCATGATACAGCAGGATCAAGAAGCTGAATCTCACTACCTAAACAATGTATGATTTTTGTATCAAATCAACTTCATAGGCTGAGTTCCTGTTTAGCAGTAAGCGGTGATATGATTTAATCAGGTATATTGAAACAATAAAGCTGCTTGGTGTAGGGGCTCAGTCATTATTCTGTGCATCTGGAATACAAGGATCCTTGCAATTCTCCCCTGAGAAAATAATTCTGCCCTTTAACTGCACTGAACCATTCATTACTGGATCATTCAATCACTCTTTATTGAATGAGAATGAAGTATCTATCATGAGCAAAGTTGTCCACTGCATGAATCCCTGATGCATCTCTGGCAAGCTCCAGAGATGACCTTGGAGAAACTATGTGGCAACAGTTACAAAAACATATTTTAAGCCTGGAAAATTTTAGAAACTCAAGCTCTGCCTTAATGCCTATGAGGTATAAGGTATAAAAGGGAACAAAAGCACTGTCACACTTTCAAAATTGTGTTAACTATAATGTATATCAGTAAAGTTGGCTTCCAATCATCCCAGGAGTCTGTGCCTTGTCCTGATCTACCTTGAAGGGGTGACACATATCTTCCTTGTATTCTGTTTCAAATTTAAAACCCCAGCCCCCATTCACCCAAGGAAGAGTGTAAAGTCATAGACAGGTGGAGCACACTTGGGCAAGGTCTAGGTTCCTGGTTTCAGCAAAATAATTCAAAAGTAAGCAATGTAAGTCAAGGTCAAGTCAATCAAAAATAGATAGTACCCTGGACAGCTCCGTGCATCCCAAAGGATCAACTCAAATGTTGCTTCAGTAACAGGCAATCCCAGTTAGTTATATTTGAATGGTTAGGCCACCTTCATTAAAATAAACATCTCCAGTCAACAAACTTAGTTAGATTTACTTCATGAACTTCTGGGTCTTCCATTCGCTGTGGAGATTTTACCTCTGCTGTATTCAATAGCCTGGTATTTTCATAGCCAAAAAACATAAATAGTAGTATTTTAATGAGCAAAATGATATTTTATTATGTTGCAACTTCTGGGACTGAGTTTGGGGAAAAAATCTTTGTCCTTATCTGATATTTCCCCTGAATGCAAAATGGGAAGTCAGACCCTGAAATCACTACTTCTTTTTCTTGTTTGCCCAATCTTCCTTGGGCATTTTAAAAATTGCTGTCTTTACTTATAGCAGGTGTCTCAAAAGATTTTTCATTCTACTGTTTCTTTTAATAATCTATAGTAATGTCCTAAAGCTTGTTTTACAGTTTAAATATTCAGAACAATCTATGCCTAATTGGAAGTTGTGCATATTCTGAAGCAATGACAGGGACCATCCAAAGGCACAAAAATGATTGAAGAAAACGACTACTCTCTCCAACCCTGGTATGGAACATTTCTGTATACAGTATATGATAGTTTTGTATGGATACAAACTTTGCACAACTTTCAGTTGTGTATGTGCGTCTTTCTGAATTTTTAAAGCTTAAAATAAATTTTAGATATTCTATAAAGATAGTGCTATACAATAATGATGAAGAACAAGTCAATTCAAAGTACTCATTACAAGTAAAATTAGCAATCCAATTTTTTAAAAGCCAGTGAGGTCATTTTGGTCTTCATGAATTTCCATAAGACTTTGAACCTCTGACCAAAACTCATTTCACTGAAGTCCTATCAAAAAGGCTTCCTCCTTAATCATTTATGTGGGAGCCCAGTATGATGGCTTGTAGAATGCACGTTGCTATGGATGAATGCAGTTTAAGGTTTTTTTTAAATTAAAACAAACATTTTCAATTGGGATCAAAATGTAGATAAAGCATTATTACTGTTATATCAGCTTACTTCTCAGCCTTCCCCAATATCCGTGAACTTTAAAAGCAGCCTCAGATGTCATTCTGAAATGAAGGTGGTATTTTTGTGTTAGTTGATATGCCATGTTGAATACAATGTGCACAGCTGCAATCCCCCAATACTGTATCACAGACTGAATTGCAGATAGTATCACTTAATCACACATCATGTCCAGTCTGGCTAGGTTTCCCTGTTTGGCTGATAATTACAGTCTACACCAAGCTATAGAACAGAGTGACCTGTCCATCTCTGACTGATACATCTTCATATTGCATTGAAACCAGGTGTAGCTTTGCAACCACAATGCTAAGAATGGAAATTTAAGTCCTCTAAAACACTATGCACAATAATAAATTAAGCACAGGTGCTCACTTAAATATACAGTAACATAGACCTGGACCTCTGTCTAAAGACTACACCACTTCTTTATTCATATGTTGAAAATATTAAACAATAACTAGATAATCCAATCAAAAGAAGAATAAATACATATCTGGGACTAAGAATATATATATTTCAGGTGTCTGAGAAAAGAAAGAATTTGCCACAATAAATCCACGAGATACTTTTTTGTCTTCACTGAGAATCTGGAGAGAGAGAGAGAGAGAGAGAAATATTCTAACTTTTCTGGAATTAAAGACAGTTTCAGAGTAGGAAAAATACCCCAAATCAGTCCAAAGGTAAGAAGAGTTTCAACATGTTCTTACTTTTTTTGTTGCCATAACTGTATTGGCTTGATAGCAAAATGTCAGGTTTCTGACAATAGTTGTTTAGGCAGGTTGCCATGTAGCTCCCAAGAAAGGGAGACTGAAGAGGTCAAAACATTATTCTGTTAACCCAGAAGAGTTTGCAACTCATATTTATATCTGGACTATAAACTATATTTGTACCTCATGGAGACACTTGTGAAATTCATTGCATATGCCACTACTGATTTGATCTATGCCTCCCATATGGACATGCCTTTCAGAATGCAATTATACTCTTAAGTTTTCTCACTTTTCTGCATACTGGGATTCAGCTGCAAATTCATAGGTGCATTAGGATACTTTTAACATGTGTATCCTTTAGATAAAATGTATTTAGAAGTACAGCTTTTGAAAGAAAGTATACTTACAAATGCATATAATAAGGAAAACACATTTCTCTATCTCTGATTTGTATGTGTCTATGTCTTTAAAAGTAATAGATTATTACAGAAATGAGACAGAAGGGATTTAGGGATTGATATATGTAAATAAAATGGCCTGAATGAAAAGTGAGCCAGCTATTCTAGCACCAAAAATACTTTAATTTTTGTACATGCTATATGCATAATTTCCTGTTGCCTACAGAAAGAATGCTAGGACAAATATGTACTCACTATTTCCTTCCTAGGCCTCTGTATGTTGTTTTGTGGAGCCCCAATCAAGTGGCATTCGAAATCTTGTACTGTAGACATGCTTTTCCAGTTGTAATGGGCAGGTCACTATCTACAAAGCACAAGGTCTCAAAATTGGCTATGCTTGCATATGTAATACACTGGTATTCATCAAATGGGCCACAGTTCTCAGCTGCATGAAAACTCAGTGACAAATTAATCTTGCCATAAAAACACCTCTTGCTGCTCATGTAAATATTACTAATATCCTCTGTTGGCTGCATAACCAGGAAAGGTTACAGCTTCTGTAGAAATAGATATGCATATCAGGCAAAATTGTCTTAAAAACATTTTTCTCTCTACCAGAATTCTTTATTAGCAAGGAGAAGCTGCTAGGACTACTTGAGAAAACAATTGTGTGCTGACATTTACCAGGGGCAACCAAGGTCATAGCAGGTATTTTGTACCAAGTGTGTGCATGCAATTGTCAGGAAAAATTACAGGAGCCAAATGGTCAGCCTACTTCAAGGGGTTATGATAAAATAGCTCACTTCCTTCTATTACCTTCTCCCTCTTCTCTCCTTTAAATGGACAAAGCAAATTTGGGGGAAATGCGAAGTATGCATATGTAAGCAAGTGGAAATAATATTGGCCTTGAAATAAAAAAATAACAGAAACAGTCATACAGTGAATTATTCCTGCTCACACCTGCAGTTTGCTGTATTTAAAGTCCACAGAAGAATCATAGAGCCTTAAAACTCCAGATGTCCATAAAGTTAAGGCCGCTGTGAATTTTTTGGGTAACCCTATCATCTATTGCCCAGTCCCCTCGTTTATGAAATACCTGAAATCTTAATCAGAGAAGATGAATAACAGGCCCATTGCAATTACATTATTATCTGCCATATCCAGAGTTTTAATAAAATATGAAAATATTCTGGCTTTGGGTCTTACAACTCTATCCAAGTCTAAAATCTACTTTTAGAAGGGGAAAAATAACTATAGTCTAGAGCAGGGCTCAGGAATTCTGGGAGTTGAAGTCCACAAGTCATGAAGGAGCCATTATTGCCCACCCCTGGTCTAGAGGGATTGTTCTCCTATACCTGCAACTAGACTTTATTTTTTCACATTAGCCAATTAATCCATACACTTTGTATCTTCTTAAAACCTCAAAAGATTTCTGCCTTCAGCTACTGAAAAAGCTACTCATTTCTGGGTCCTTTTCTTCTGTGCCTAGAAGAAAGTCGTACAGATGTTATATAAATCAATGAAAAGCTTCGCTTGGGATTAAAGTATCAGTGGGTATCAGGATCTGACAAGAGTGGAATTAAATTGCTTTTCAAAACTGAATTTAAGAAAGAACAATCACTATTCTGAGTTTTGGATGCCTGGATTTTATTTGGTTTGGCTAACTTTAAAGCACAGAGTCTTGCTGTAACTGAGGTGTCGCTGTCTTAAGTGTAAATCCTACCTAAATATCTTCTGTTGGACACAAAGAAAAACAACCTTCCTTGCTTTATAAATTATACTTGATGCCTTGAAAGAAACAGCAGGCCAACTTTGCACCCGGATCATTCTTGGTTATCTGTCTGGTATTGTATAGAGTGAAAATCAGATGACTCACTGACACCTAGTGGTTTGGGGAAAAAGTGCATTGAACTTTAAGGGAAGGCATTTAGTATATAGCACCCTGAATCATTTTCTGGAATTCTGAACTCCAAAAGCAGATAAGAAAACTCTGTTGAGAATTGCTACATAGTAGATACTCTGAGAATTACCTAAATTAGGCAACAACAAGTTCTGACAACCAGGACATCAAGTTAGTAGAATCACGCTAGGTAGAAAGTGTGGCCATGTTGGCTGTCAAGAATAAGCACTAGGACCAAACCTATCTCAAGACCCCAACCAAACTATTGCAAGCATTCCTAGGTGTGATTTCTGAAGGTTTAGTGGATGATTTCAAGTAATATTGTTCGGAAGAGACCAGTCCCCTTTTTGCCAACATCTACACATGAGATGTGGATTTAATGTAGTCAAGGTTCCCTGTCCATCTGCTTGACCCAGAATCCCTATAATCATAGAGCTGGAAGGAATCTCAGAGGTCTTCTAGTCCAACCCTCTGATTAAGGCAGGAGCCTTATACCATCCCTGTCAAATGGTTGTCCAGTCTATATTTGAAAACCTCTAGTAATGGAGCACCCATAACCCAAGGAGGCAAGCTACTCCATTGATTAATTGTTTTCACTGTCAGAAAATTTTTCCTTACTTCTTTTCTTTAAATCAGAAAGGTGAAATATGTATAGAAAGCACAGGCATGTGATTGAAAAAAGGGCTTTTTTGTTTTGTTTTCATGCCACAGAAATACTGTATAGTATGTATGTTATTATAAACCTCTGATTACAGATCTTGAAATTTTAGCTTCATATTGTACTCAGTGTGATCAGTTTCAATCTTTAGTATATTATCAGATCTCAGTGGGATTTATGTATTTATTAAAATAAGTAACTGCTTTTCTTCCCAAAGGAGTGCTGAATTTAACACAGTGCAGAGAAATAAATACTCCAACTTAAATGGGAATTTAAAATTACCACAACAATATATCTTAAATATTAAAAACAACATGCAAAACAACATGCAAGAAAGAAGAATCTGGATATAAATAAATTGTAATAATTATGCTATAAATCTAACCAGTGAATTGGAATCAGAATAAATGTTGCAGCCACCAAATGACATTCTGTAAAAACTAAAAGAAAAATCTTTCACAAAATCTTGAGTTTTGTTTGGATTGCTATTTTTACTGATTGAGACCTCAAATTATTTTTATTGTACATTTATATTAATATTAATGTCATTTGTACCCAATTCAAGGTGCCATACATCAAGCTTTGAAGTCATCTGGTCTCAGTTCTAAACACTATTTGTATATAAAAGATTAGGATGTAATTATCTCAGAAACAAAGAAAGGTAGAAATAACAGTATGCTACTGCAGAAACCTGATTTCCAGACAAGATTTTTCTCATCTTAATTCATGGAAAGTGAATTCCATGAATGGGGGACCCAGAATAATCAACAAAGATTTTTCTGTCTTTCAGTGTATATTTCTGGAGTTAATTGGTATAAATTAAAGACCTTGATAATGATAGAATTTATGATAAGAACAGGATAGCTCAAGTTGGGTCTGTAGTTCTCCATTTCTTATACAACATTTCCAGATTCTGATTCCAAATTTTGAACTGAATTTCCAAGGATTTTGTTCACTAACTATTTGAAGGACCAACACTTGATTTTTCAGTTCAGCTCCTATCTTAGAACTTTAAAAAAGAGGAAAAAGTCATATTTCACAATAGAGATATATGGGCTACAAATATTTGTATGATATAGATTATCTTGCAGATAATACCGTTAACATTGGGTTAGGCCAGACATGGGCAAACTATGGCCCGCGGGCCACATCCGGCCCGTTGGGCTTTTTGATCCGGCCCGCCGAACTAGTTACTAGCAGAAGAAAAGTCCCAGAAGAAAACTTTTTCTTTTTTCTCTCCGCGGTAG
>JAEANM010022522.1:0-11588 GCA_017656035.1 Myanophis thanlyinensis
GTTTGTAAGCAGGGTCTTGGAGTAGGTTGGATAGTTTGGAGTAGTAGTCTGATGTGTTCATTATGACTGTGGCATTGATAAAATAATATATTTTATCAAAGAAGTCAATTCATCCATTTCAGTAAAAACTGACAATTCCACCAAGCATTTCTCAAGAATGGGCAGTGTCAATCTTTCCATCTTTATGCGTATGTAAATTTGCTTTCCTAATCATACATTGAAATCATTACATGGCTTTTTTTCTATCCATTTATCCATTAGTCCTAAAAGGAAAAGTTCTGGTTTCAATTGAATCTTGATCTTTAAAATCCTCTATATCAAGGTAGGTATCTAAATCGATTTTTAAAAAAAACATTTTTGTATCTCAACAAACTACGATAAAATGTTCCTTCATGTTGTTCACATTTCAAACATACATTTGAAGCACTTTTACACATTCTAGAAAATTTATCTTGTATCATGTACCAACAGTGTATCATTTTATTAAAAAATTCTTTGAGATTATAATATAGTATAAATTTCAACCTTTAACCACTTATTTTCCCATTGATCGATCTGTATACTATAACCAACATCCTTAACCTCCTTTATCATACATTGATTAACCTGTTCTTGCTGTTTCAAATTTAAACAACAGTTTGTACATTTTAGCAATTAATGTTTATCATAGGTACACAATTGTATTTCAAGTTCTCACTTTGCTCCATACAATAAGTCTTTTTATTCATTTTAAGTCTTTCAGATATTCATTTTAAGTCTTTCAGATAACTGTAAATGAGAAAACCATTGACAACCATACCATTCTGCTAATAATTGTTCTGTTGATTTGATTTTAAATTCCCCCTTTGATTGTTTTCCAATAAGTTCTGGTATTTCAACCATTTATCTTTATTAACCCTTTCTTTTCTATTACATGTTTCTTGAGCTGAGATCCATAAAGGTGTTTTCAAGCACAACTTGGGTTTATATCTATTCCATATTCTCAAGATGGCATGTCTAATAAAATTATTTTTAATACCACATTAATTTTAACTTCATAGTATAAATATTCATTTCATCCAAACTTTAGGTTGTGACCTTTTAACTGTAATATTTAGCATAGTAATAACCAAGTATTTTATTTTTTTCTCAAATCTTAAAATCAGTTTTCTCCATCAGTTCTATTTTATCTTCTAATTTCATATTTTTGTTAACATCTTTGTCTTCTGATTATTAATCTTGAAATTTGCTAATCTACCATCTAATCTAATCTAATCTAATCTATCTTCTTTTTAAATTCATAATTCACTGATATTGTCTTAGGTCTGGTATTCAATACCTCAAAAACCAAAACGAACAAAAGTGCAGACTGCAGACATTCTGGTCTTGTCCCTTTTTAAATTGTATTGTTTTATTAGTTTATTTAGTCTATTAACAATTATTTCTGCTTTTTGAGAAGTATAAATTGATCTCACCCAGCTAATAACATTATTTTCAAGGTTCATATGTTCCAGAATTCTAAACCAAAAAAAAATCCAATTCAAATAATCAAATACCTTCATTATGTTCATTAAGTTGCTCCAACTATTGCGGAATATTAACATTTCTAAAATTATCTTGCAATTGCCTTTTATGTAAACTCCTGTATTGATCTTCATTAATAAAATCCTGTAATCATTATTCAATAAAGACATTGGTTGGTAATTTCTTGTCTCTCATTAGGTAACATTATAATAATCTCTTTCCAACTATCAGGAATCTCTCAATTCTACAAAATAGTATTTCTTGACTTTTGTATATGGTCCCAATCTCAATTCAGGCAATCAACAGAGACTTGCCAATCTTTTCCCTGATATCTTCTCCACGTTCTTCTAGAATTGTTCTAAATCTTAAGCAATTTTTTCCTCCAAGTTCCAATAATGCCAGACTGTCCAAATCCTTCTCGAACTCTCTTTATGACTTTTATTCTACTTCCCCAAACTTCCACTTTGTCAGTAATTTGTTTGGAATCTGTAGCTAGTTTCCCTATAGATTTTTTAATTTTTTTTAGATCTTTTTTCATCCATGCAAATCTTTCTTCCTTTACCTTTCTAACTTTTTACCAAATTGTTCAACAATTTCTGCAATAAATCTGACGAAATGCCCTTATCTGCAAATAGTTCCAACGAACTCCCATGTCCTTCTCCCGATTTGGTAATTTTCCTTGTAGTTACCATGGTAACAAAATAAAAGTAAGTTAATTACCATAGAGAAAGTAAAAGACAGGCTTCTTTTTTCTGTTTTGTTCTCCATATATTTAACACTTTAGTCCCAATTGTCTCTCTATATTCAATCATACTCTTGCTTTCTTGTTTTGTAAAATCTATCCAGTACTACTATCCTTAAAAATAAACTATAAACCATGTGGTAATAAATCATTATTACCACAAAGATCCAATTTATTAGTCTAATTAATGTTTCTATTTTGAAAGGCAGTTTCATCGGGGGGAAAAAGTGTTGTTTTTTAAATCATTGTCCTCCTTGTTCATGTGAAACTTTCTTGTATCATAATCTTGTAAAGCATTTTGCTTTTTGGATTAAAATCCTCTAAGATAGCAAGGTTTTATTTTTCCCCTTCTTAATTTCAAAAAGAAGGAACTCACAGTCTTTGATCTTCAGTGCTACTTGGAATATCTTTCTTATGTTGTAAAGCAATTAAATTGTATAGTGATTAAAAAGGTGAGGCTTTTACAAGGTCAAAAGACTATAGAGGCTGCACGGTAATTTAGGGCACATTGTAAATCCCTTAACTCCCAAGTTGCTGGACTCACGATTGACCTTAAGAAACTAATGTCCTGCAGCCTCCTTGAGAGAAGCAGCTCTTCCAGAGCTTGTGCGGGTGATTCCCCCAATTTCTCTATCCTCTGGAGAAATTTCTGTCAATCAGAACCATCTCCTGCCTGGTAATTCCACTGCTTGCGCAGCCACTCATAGAGACATCTAGCCTGCTGTAACACTTACCCAGAAGCCCCTACTAGCTCTCATCTCTACTAGTTCTCATGCTGTATATTCGCTGCGTAGATTTAGCAGATTATAAGAACAATGAGCATCTTTGTCTCACTCCCTTTCATATTCTAAAGCATTCTGTTTTTGTCCAGATTTAAATTTTATGGAGGCTTCTTGCTCACTGTAAAGATCCCCTAGAAGAATAATCAGGTGTTCTGTCACGCTCACCAACCTTAGCATACATGCTAGTGTGATTCAACGGTCAAGTGCTACAGCATTTAGGGGCAAGTGGTCAAAGCAGACAAGATGATGGTCAAAGTAATAAGTTAAAACCTCACTATTCTCACTAGAGCAAAGATAAATCTCTTCCTTGTAATGTCTCTGATCTCATGCCCTTCTGCCTTTTCTAAAGCCTGTTTTTTGGGGGGAGGATGTTTGTTATTTCTGCATAGTTCTACTCTTCTTTGTAAATCTTAAGCAACATTCCACTTACAAGCATAGCCAAAATTAAATAGATGGAATTATGTCAAAGAAATTAGATTATTATACAACTTTGTTCACATTTGTTGTAAGAGAACCTTTATTGTCATTTTTTCTTTGGGCACTCTGGCACACATTAAAAATGAAATTCTGTTGCCTGCTCTCTGTGTTATATAGATGTTACTCTACAGGCTGAAATATTTAAATATTTTCATATCTCATCTATTCTGGATGCTTCCATATTTGACACCTATACTATTCTTTATTTCAACAGGCCAGGCTGGCCTAGTACTCAGGGTTTTTTTTAAATTTTAAATGGTTTTAAATTAGTTTTTAATTTTACATTTTAATTGTTTATTTTTTTTAACTGTTTGTATTTGAATTGGTTTTAATTTGATCGATCAGCCACTGTATTTATTTAAATTTTAATTTGGTTTTAAATTGTTACATATCTGTGTTTTTTTCATAGTCTGTACACCGCCTCGAGTCCTTCGGGAGGGAGGCGGTATAGAAATCAAATAAACATAACAAACAAATTCTTCACTTTTTATTAGGGATGGTTCCAGAACCTTTTATCTTTCCTTCATCCTATAATCCTGTTCATAATGGGTTTCTTTACATCTTCTTTTAAAATAATTTGCCTCTATTAGATCTCTTAATTACTCTTTAAATATTCCTTACGTAAATATTAACTTTTCCTATTATTATTCTGATCTTACTCAAAAGATCTTTCACTTTTTCTGTTGTTACATTCCTCTGCATGTTAACATCCTTGCTGAAGATGTCTTAGCCTTTGTTGCTAGATATCGAGAGTTCGTAGTCAAGTCATTGTCCCAAGTTTTGTTTTTCCCTCGCTGTCATGCTGGCTTGTTCTGCCAGTCGCTAAGATGTTTCTTCTTTTTAAAATGTTGGTTTGGTGTGGTAGTATGTAGTGTCTCTTATCTTTTTCCATAGCTTTTCACTTGCTTTTTCACATGTTAACCATATGGAGCCTTATTTCTAACACTGATCTTATATTCTGATTACGTATTTTCTAGGTCATACATTAATGGCACATCTGTTGTCTGTAATTCTCTAAGTTTAACCTACATACAGAACATCAATAATTAATGGTTTGTCAATAATCTACCCCCAAAGTATTTGACTGACTGGATTGTACTCCATCTTTTGTATCCTATTATGCAATTGATTTAGTTCCACTGTTGTCAATTCAATGAAGTTTGCATGTAAAGGACATGTTTATATTCCTCAAAGCAACATAAGCATTAATGACAATAAAAAAATTGTTTCTCAAACCCCTATTAATCTATCTCCTACGTATTGTGTTTTATAAAATTTTATACAAAAATTGTACTGTATACAAAATTCTTTGATAGTTCCTTCCACTGCTTCTGCAGTACCTACAAGTACATACATTTACTGATGCTTACTAGATATCGTGATGCTTACTAGATATAGGTATTTTTGATAGATGTGCTGTATATCTTATTGGTTTCTAGCCTAGAAATAGCAATATCCTTTTAGAATAGGTCTTGTTTTGTAGCTCTTCCACTAGGACTTTATTCCTTCAAAAGGATTCATGATCTATACATTATATCCTCTGGCACCAGAGGAAGAAAGCAAAACAGCAGTTTCTCATTGTACTTTAGCCTTTGACCCCAATATTCCCGGTACATGATTCCAGAGCATTGGAACAGTGATGTTGGGAACTGCAGGTTGAAGAAAGAACTGGTGAATGTTGCTGTTGGAAAACGTCTGGATATGGATTCTTCCACAAATGAAAAAAAAAAAAAAAAAAAAGCCCAGTAAGACTGGATTATAAAAAAATTGATCAAGAGTAAAACCTGCTAAAGTTAAATGCACAGAATAATTCTGGAGTGTGGGAGATCTAGCTTGTGGCTAATTTTTAACCATTTACTTGAGCAGTTTCCATCTTGTCCTTGACTCACAGGTTGTTCTGCTACAGTATGATCCTTCAATCTATACTGTGACCAGAAGGAAATTAAAAACCATGGTTTTGATAGAGCATATAGTTTCTTTCTACAAAAACGTAGAAAATAGAACAGTGGGACATTGTTGACAATTTAAAGAGCGGATACAAAAACAGCTTTGACTTAGAGCTGCAATTATTATCAAATTACAATTCCCAGAATTTGAGCTAGCCGTTTAGTTAGTATAGCTGATATTTTACAAACTGTCTGATCATCTTTTTCAGGCCCAAGCTGTTCGTCATCTTCAGCGCTTGCATTCTGTAAAAAGAAATTAGCATTCTAAAACTCTAAAAACAGGCCAATTGTCTATATTCAGAAATGATGCTTTTGGCCTGTGACATACTTCAGTTGAGAATCCCTCCACAAGATTAGGTTCTTAGGAGTTACCTAGACAAATACTTGGGGGAAAAATGTTTCATTTTGGAAGTACCTATGCCTTCAATTAAAAACCAAGCGAACCCTTATCAAGAGTCATGGATTTTTCTGAAGAGCATCAGAAGTGATTTCTGGAGCTTGCAACCACAGTGTTCATACTTGGCACAAGGCTGCCTTTCCTCCCTTTGCCATTTAAACTGTATTCTTTTGCTTGTTCTCACCAGTCCCGAACTCATCCAAGTGGCCGATTCTTTCAGAATCCCCCATCAGCCCCTTTTGCCTGGGGAACAGAGGCCAGCCTTGTCAGGGGGCTGCTAATGAAGTAGAGGGTTCACTGGCAGAGTGTGAGAAAATTCTCAGCAGCTATTCAAGGCCACCGACCAGGTGCACCCACTTCCCTAGCACCAAGGAGCTGCTACGGCCTCATCTTGAGCTGCCAAAAAAATTGTTTACTCTTTAGTAGCAAAACAACATTGTTTACTTTATGGGGAAAAACAGCGAAGGCACAAAGTGTTTCAAACGCACCAAGGGCTTCACAAACCTTCTAGTGTCCTACAACACTGAAAGCATTAAGGCAAAAAAAAAAAAAAATAAAAAAAATAATGCCTGCCTGCAAATGTGTGTGTACACACGCAGAGAGAATGAAGGCCCGCTACAAAACAAGGTTCTTCTCTTTGGCACCAGTGTTCTGGGGCACATTAAATGTAAGAAAGGGAAAAACAGAGGCTTAAATGGAGAGCAGCGTTTCTTTATTTATCGCTTGGGTCTACAATAGCTACCTTTGTACAAGAGCAACCCTGCTGCCTCATCAAGACATGCCTGCTTTCTGATCAAGAAAAGCCCATCTGCATCCAGTATATTATTTGATTGTTTTGAAAGGTACATGTTTTGTTCTTTGGGGACTATTCCTCATGTATTGATGCCAAAGTTATTGTCAGTTTAGGTGGTCTGCTGAATAATTAAAAGTCAACTATGAGCTGCCCGAGGGAAGGTTCAAGATGTGCCTTGGGTTTTAAAAAGAGTCATGCCTCTTAGGGACCCCTTCCCTTCAGGGCTGCTTGGCATTTCCAGTTTAGCACCTTACAAACTGGCTCCTCTGGTGGAGTCTGGGGTCCAAACTGCAGCTAAAAGGAGGCCACTCCAAGTCTACATTTGTCATCTGCTCACAACTGCTGAAGAATCAATTCAAATGTCTTACTGGTATGTGTAGTCTCATCTGAGAAAATTGGAGATATAGTCATTATTCTTTCTTCAAGGCTCCAAAAGCGTGAACATTTGTCAACTAAATATGCCTACAAGGAAATGGAAAACTTGACAGGCTTCTGCTCAATTAGCAGTTTTTGAATGTTGTGTTTCCCCTCTTCTCTGATCCTCAAGTCAGTTTCATGAGCATGAAGGCATATCCTGTGGTCACTAGGGAAAGTTGATTCTCGAACAAATTGTTCTGGAACATAAAAGATTAGGCAATTCTTATTTCTGAAAAAAAATTTGCTACTCTGATTTGATTACCTTTTGCTTTCCTTCTTGTTTGGTACAAGATGACTTTCTAAATTGCTGCCTAAATTGCTTCTAATTTTGTTTTATTATAGATCCCAAGTAAGACTACTCATTAAGAGCATCCTGATATTTTTGGGCAGATTGCCTCCCGATTTGCCATCGACATTGCGTAGCAGCATAGGCTGGGATAATATGTCCCCTGTTTAGGCTTTTTCTATGGTCTCCATCTCCAGACTTTCAATAAAAGATTGAATTAAATTTAGAAATTTGCAAACCAGAGGTTGAATAGGTGATGCAGAAGAAATAATCTCTGTAGGAAAAAATGTGGGTACAGAAAAATGTGATTTTTATTTCAGTTACATTCCCAATTACTTTGGCCATACTCATTTTTTCACAACACGTTCTGTGAACTGCAGAAAAGATTATGCACTAGTAAGTTAAAGATGTGTTATGGGAGAAAAATGGACAATAAATGAAGTTTTTATATAGATCTTTTTAAACTTAAGCTTTGGGAGAAAAAAAAATCCAGAATTAATCTAAGACTGCAGCTTGTTTTTTCTCAAGATACACAAATTGGTAGTTTACTGGTTGCATGTGTATGCCTGCACATTAAATTTATATAAATAGTTCAGAGCATTGTTAAGAAAAAAAGACACCGATGTAGTTAATTTACTTGTGCTCTTCTCTTGGTTTATTGGGAAGCATCAAGCTGGACAATGCCAAAGTCAGGATATCAGGATTATTCATATAGCTTAGCCCCTTATAGATTTACTTTCTTTTGATGATGATTACATGAGACAGAGCTCTTTAGATTTGCCACATTGGGTGATTGATGGATCCCATGGGGCTCCAAAGAGACTTTGGGTTTTTTCTTGAGAATCTGTTGAGCTCTTCAGATAAGGCTTTGGTTGCAGCCTGGAATAGGTGGATGACTGAGACCTTGAACCAAATTGTTTCTGTGCTGCAT
This sequence comes from Myanophis thanlyinensis, assembly GCA_017656035.1. Classification (NCBI taxonomy): domain Eukaryota; kingdom Metazoa; phylum Chordata; class Lepidosauria; order Squamata; family Homalopsidae; genus Myanophis; species Myanophis thanlyinensis. Next base: position 8,275 of record JAEANM010022522.1, read on the forward strand.
TTCTCTATGTGCCAATCCCACGGGGTACTTTGATTTTCTGAGGGAGTACTAGAAGCAATCCCGGAAGTGATTTTGGAAAAAGACAAAGTAAATCCAACTAAACATGAGAGCCCACATTCAGGACAACATTGGGACAACAATCAGCATTTGCTGATAGCTGCCCAGTGGCCCTACTTAGAGTGACGAGTAGATTGTTTGGGAGGCCAGGCAACAGGCAAAGTTTCTCAATATCTTACTACTTGTGATATTGAATTCCTTGACAAGAAACACAAGGGAAGGCAAAATCATTTGGATTTGCTTGAATAATTTGTTTGCAACTTCTCCAGTTTGATGCCCTTCAGAACTATTGCAATATCTCTTATAAATTAAGGAAGCTTGGGGAAAGCTTAATTAAAATTAGTTTTCTTATGGCCTTTCATAACGGGCTAGTTTCTGCTGCCCTCTGTCTTTAAATAGAACAAAGCTTGTTGAAGCAAACAACATGCACCATTGGTGAGTATGAGACGAAGAACGGCAAATTCCATTAATTGCATAAATAAAGTGCATATATGGTACAATATATTCAAAATAGCTGACCAAATGATAAAAATGAACATGCTTATAATAGTTTATCCTATATAATAACTACTATGACTTTGATTCTGATGGCCCTCTCAGCTAATACAGTGTACATAGGTAGATGCAGTATTAATTTTCTATTATAAAACTGAATAAATGCAATTTAATATATGAATTGTTATAGATTCAAAAGTGCTGGAGTTTTATTTATGTTGAGAGGTTATATGTTTTATACTGTAAGTGCATTTCCATATATAGTATATTTACTCAAAAGTAACTTCCATTGAATTCAACTCTTTCTTCTAAGTAAATTGGTAGAAGATTACAGCTTCAATGCAACACAAGAGTATCATTTGAGACAGCAACCCTATAGTAAAAACAAAAATCTATAGGACAACTATGCTATTTTGTGCATTGCAGATGTTTGCACTGTAAAATTGGGAATTCTGAACCATCTACTTTATAAAAAAGTTCAATGTCTTAAAAAGTTGAACTCATTTGAAGTACCGTTATAATGATTTCATATTACTTTCATGCCATTCATAAAAACATTATTGAAATTATTCTTACAAACCTAACCTAGGAGCTAATTTCACTTGGGAACTAAATCTATATAAATTTGCATAGCAGACTGATATGGAAGACACATAACATTAAATTCAGCCTAAATAGATCACAGCAGAAACCTATGAAAAAGGAAACAGGAAATGTCTTTCTTCTAAAATGATGTGTTTTTCCTTGTTGTTAATTTTATAAATTCTAATTATTTGTGTATCTCAGAATAACAATGTTTTAAATAAACTAACATAATTAAATTGATTGCATTCAAAATTGCAGTCTTAATCTGATATTCCCAATATTTGCTTTACCACATTAAAATAAATTTCAAGAATTTTGTGTTTGTAGACTAAACCTAAAAGAAATATGGAATCCAGGATTCTCATTATTACTTTATTTTGTTGTAACTTCTCAAAGCACCCTGGAAATCTTGAAGCCATTCGATAATTGGGGTAGCAAAACTATCAAAATAATTTTATTTCAATTTGCTCTTCACTCTTACGAAGATTATTTCTTCTAAGGTGATATCCACAATCTATTAGAACAATTTTATCTGCGTATGCATCTGCATATGCATTCACTTTCTATCATCAATTTCATTCTTGACTTTAAAAAAAGTAAAAGCTTGTTGAATTTTTTAAAAAGGTTGATGAGCACTAACTTTATGTTATTTAGCAAGCTGCAAAGGAAGCATTAGAAGAAACATTAAATGTGAGGGTTTGGGTTTCAACCTGGAATATTTTTGAGAGAAATTTATATACCTTGTTTAATATTCAAACTACAATTCCTTATAGGAGCTCCATTTACTTTATTGCACCAAGTGAATATAACTGTCTTTAATAGAAACTCCTGAAACAAATTGAGCTCACAAATATTCTCAAATTAAAAAAAATATACGTGGAAGAAAATAAATTATATCAATTTAGCTATCCAAATAACTGTTGTATTTCAGGAAAAATGCTATGGTTCCTAAAGAACTGCAATTTAAAGTGAAGATATTATGGTTAAAGAAAAAAGATGCAATAGTGATAAGAAACCCAAAACCCATATTGCACTATTTCAGTATAACAAAGATGATTCTGGAGAGCAATCTTACTATACGCTACTCCTTGCTTGAAGCTACAAGTCAAACATTGCTTGTGATATACAATTAATGTTATCAATCCGATATCAAAATTATGACTGACGTATCTAAAATTATGGGCACAGTTGAAGTAGGATTGTAGAGATTATAGCAAAAATATTATATTTTCAAGCTTGCCCATCACGACAACAATGTGTTTTTAGTCTCACTGTGTCTACATAGAAAGAATGAAGTGAGAACAATATTTGGCTGAAACTTTTATAACAAACTAACGCATTTGAGAGTGAATTCTCAGGTCTAGCAACAAATATAAAAGAATGTTAGTGTTAATTATTGTTGCTATTGTTTCGTGTGTGTATCAGTAATCACTATTAGAAAACAGGGAGGAAAATTAAACTAGAAATGTGAAGCATAAGTGTGCATTTGCAATAGGAGCTAAAGGGTGGTAGCTATATTTTGTTCAATCCTGGATACAATTATTGTAAGTTTTATTTTAATTAAATTGTCAGATCAACATTTCAAAAGCACAACAGACCTCTAAAGAGAGATGTCTGAATTTTTATGAAACTGAAATGGATATTAGGATTATGTTAATGGAGCTAAAATGTCCTGGAATAAGAAACAAACCTTTAAAATAAGGAAAGCCCTTTAAACTAAAAAATCTGACAACCCATATTGCACAAATATTTATGGTCTTGTCCTTGTTTCACCTTTTCAGTGGGAAAGAATATGATTTTTACATATTTATCCAATGGTGTATGAATCAGCTTTGGCAAATTTCAAGAAAAAAATTGTTTAAACACAATTCAATTATATGATTTATAAGATCTATTTTTCTTATATGAAATAAAATTTTCACAATTGCAGAAACTAGTGTCATAACAAAAATGTTTTAAAGTATATATTTAATTTTCATTGTTAAAATACAGGGCTGTTATCCTTTGAACATGCTTTAACTCTTAAACACTGTTTAGTCCGACTAGATATTTTATCCTCCATAATTATGTTTCCTTATCAACTCTAATCCACATTTTTTAAACTATAGCAATCTGCAGTAAAATTTATCATCACAATCTCCAGGTTTCTTTATTTTGACATATATATATATATATAT
>JAEANM010022523.1:0-11587 GCA_017656035.1 Myanophis thanlyinensis
GCCATGCTGGCTCAGGAATTCTGGGAGTTGAAGTCCACGAGCCATGAAGGAGCCATAATTGCCCACCCCTGAGTTAGGTAATGATGACTGAATGGAAAAACAAAAGGAACCAGGCAAAAACTGAGCTAATTATACGCATTAAACATCTTGATGAAATAGGGAATCAAACAATGCCTATCCTTCTGGGTCTTACTTTTGAAGGGAAGATACATTTGTGCAGGGCAATGTTTCTTTGCCTGACTTTCAGGGAGTGTCTGATAATGCAAACAATGGCATGTTCCAATGGAGCTGCTTTCGGAATTTACAAACACTCTCTAAATAGGGAATTGCCAACATTTAAATTCCCATTTACTGCCAATATTCTGGACGTTTGGAAAGAATTTCTCTGTGGCTGTTAGCCCAAAATACCAGCTCTATGTCTCTTTTCCATGCTAGCTAACCACACCCAGAAACTGCCAATAAGCCAAATCTGTTGTTAAAACAGAATATATTTAATTGTAAAAAGGATAAAATGCCAGATGCTAAAGCTAGATAAAAGATGTTTTCTGAAGCTCAGCAGAACAAGATTAAGCAGAACTGATGAAAATACAAGCATAAAAATATGTGGATGAGAGCTATGAAGGATCTGTCTTAGCTTGGGAGTAGCAACAGCAGATCTCCGGACTTTCTCTTTAGTGATTCAGGACTCAGGTAGGGCCTTTCCTCCGACAGAGCATCTGAAGAAGGTGAGACACTCCTTGGCAAAGATTAACAAGGCCATATAACTGCTTCAATGATCTCTTTGCAAACACCCCTTCCTCGTGGCTACTCAGTTCACAACATGAGCTAGGATCTTCAGCCTGTCCTTCAATCATAATTGGGACAAAATTCTTAGAAATTAATAATATTAGAAAGTCCATGTTTTGGAGCCCCCTTTTTTTAGAAAGAGGGTTCTGGCAAATGTAGACATTAGTCCACAGCTAATTCTTTAGATCTTCTAGTAATGTAGCCTCATCCTTTCCATAAAGCTCCTTGGGACTCAACTCTCTGGATAGCAGCATGGTGGGGAGCAGGGTGAGGTGAAATCTAAAATAGTCACGATGGTGGTTACGATAATAATTAAAGAAGGCGCCATAGCACTGCTCCCATGAGAGGCAGAATTCCTTCTGGGGTCAACAATCATTATCACAGTAAATCTAGTAGCTCTTGAAATTTAATTAGGGTTGAATAAAGCCTATTTATTAATTTGGAAGATAAGTTTGTGAAATTAGTATTCATGCATTTTTAAACCTCGCTGAAAAGTGCAACGATCAGTTTCCTCAGAGAATGTGTGGCTGGAAAATGAAATCTTGGTTTCCTAGTTGTTTTAATAGTACAAAAAAAATAATAATCCTACTGTTAAAGAGTTTTTTGACTCTTAAAAGGCCACAGTCCTTTTTACCAAAGGGTAAAAAAGGATTTCCTGAAGCCTAGAAACTAATACCCTACTACCAAAACATTCGACATCCAAAATTACTTTGTTCTTGTAGGCTTGTTCTCTGATGTCTTATTCAAATACTTTGAACCTGTGCTGTAACATGAATTTCAGATTGAGAGTACCATTAAAAAAAAATTCAATACCAGCCACTATATTTTTAAAAGGCTAAGATAATGGAAATAACGCTATCTTGTGCTTATCCAGAACCAGAAAAATTTCCTAGGAATTAATCTGCTTTATGAAATATTACTGCCTGGCTTTCCATAAGTTGGTCTGTAATGCTAAGAAGGTACTCTCCTGGTCCTTTGCTTAACATGCACCTTCCAATGATGGGAAAGAGAATGGAGTTCTGTTTGCAGTTATGTACAAAAGTATGTTAACCTTGGGAAAGAATTTCTTGCGATGGTGTGCTTAATGCAGTGAAGAAGGTTTCTCTCTAAAATGCCTGAACAAGAACTTTTTTTTTTAAATTGGTGCTATGTAAATACCATCTGTTCATTTTATGACTGCTTCTTAACTCTGCACAAGGGAAGATCACAACTCCACCAAAGTTTTATGAAAAAACAAAAGATCCATTATGAAGAACTAGGAAGAAACTCTTTGAAGGCTCCCTCACATGGCAGAGGAAGGAAATGGACATTATAAAAAAAAATGCATTCCCTCCCTCCCCATGCACATTGCACATACCAAAAGCCAAGTGTCATAATATAAACAGTATTACAATTACCTTGAAGAGCAGCAGCATTTTATGAAATTGCACAAAGTGATGTTCACACTTCTAGGACAGCAAACAGCACCTTGAAATGAACAACTGCCAACTGAATTCATGAGTTTATTAACACCAGGGAGACAGGAAAACAATTCAGACATTAGAAAACAGACACAAACTCTGACTAAGAACAAAATAGAAAAGGAAGAACAGCATCTAAATTATTAAATAACATGTGGTTAGATAGGATAGCTAATTCCAGAGATATAAAAATACATCTGTATCAATGTCATTAGGACAACTTGAAAGAAATAAGATAATTTTGGTCTCTATGCATCATTCAATCCTTTCCTCTGCAGATTGTGCTTTATTTCTGATTACTCCCCATTTCCTCTTACTCAACATCCAACTAACTAGACATGATATGCAAAAAGTCAGATTTCACAGTACTTGACATCTGACCTGCAATGGTATTTATTAACTGATTACGATGAAGAATTTCAAATTTTGCACATGCCAGGAAAATTGCATTCAACACTGCAGTCTGCTCAGGAAAATGTTGATTCATAACACACTCCCAACATTTCCTTATGAGTATAGCAGAGGGAGACGAGTAGCAAGCAAGAAGCAAGAAGCCTTTCAGCAATTCTGCTACTGAGGCAGGTGAACTTTTAAAGAATTGAACATTCTTTACAAAACTGCTTGACAACCTCAGGCATAATATATCTGACTATATTTGATGGCTGACATGCAAGAGCAAAGCAGCTCCCCCCCCCCCCCAGTGGTGAAACATTACCAAGCACAGAATTATACTTCACTAAAGTTACAATGTAATAAGGAGAGAGGCAGTTTCTGTGAACAAGGCAATAAAGATTAGTCTAGAAACAACTGCCTTATTTACAGGATTAACCCTGCAAAGTGGGGGAAAAAAACAAAAGGAGATTTCTTCTAATAGCCGGTTCTATAGAATGGTGGGAACAGGCTGAATTTCACCTCTGCTCCCACCTGAAAACCAGGTAAGGTAAGAAAAAGCATCAACCCATGAATCCTGAGCTGGATGCAAGCTAAGGACCATTGGTTCAATTTATTTTACAGATTATATATTTATTATTTCATTCAAGTTGCATACTGCCCAACTCTCAAGAAGTCAAGAAAACATAAAACAATAGAAACTATGCAACAACAACAAAAGCAGCAAAGGTGGCACAAAAGTCACAAAAAATGCTGGCGTCCTCACTGCTTTGAAGAGGCAATAGTCTCCTAACAAAAGCCAGGTCTTCATTGCCCTCTGAAACTTCAATAGGATGGAAATCTCCCAAATTATGGAAGGACTCCATTCCAGAAGGCAAGCACTGCATAGATAAGGCGCACATCTGAGGGTCCAATGGACGGCATTGTTTAATTCATCCCTTCTGGATCAAATTGGCTGGGCAGAAAAAAGAAAAGATGGGAGCATTGCTACTTCTTTCTGTCTGAGTATAGGGCAAGGGAGTAAAGGAGCTAGTGACAGCATTATTGAACAGACTTTTCTCAAGAGTTTGATGAGGATGCCGTATGGTTTAAATGGAAGGTGTAGTCTAGTCAAGTCAATTCAAGTTGGTTTTATTGTCATTTCAATAATATACAGTACAGTACAAAGTGAAACAAAACATTTCCCCAGGACCAAGGTGCTATATCAGACAACATAGATAAAAAAGAAACAGCAGGACACAGAACTACACATAGCTATAAATCTAAGAACTTAGAGGGGAAAAAGCTAAATACACAAGTATTTATGATTCCAGTTTCTTTGTGTTGAAGAGTCTGATGGCTTATGGAAAGAAACTGTTAGACATTCTGTTTGTGTGGGCCGGAATGCTTCTGTACCTCTTTCCAGATGGCAGGAGAATGAAGAGCATGTATGATGGATGTGTGTGGTCAGCCACAATGTTTTCAGGAGGTCCAACCTATGCATCCCATACATCAATACAAGTAGTCCCCAATTTGTAACCTAATTGAGCCTGAAATTATAGTCATAAATCGGTCAGTAAGTGATTCACCACGTGACTGTGCCCAATTTCACTACCTTTTTTGTGGTGGTTCAAGTGAAAGTGGCAATTTTTAAGGAATCCGTTGTCTGTAATGGCCGTTTTTGGCCAGAAACTGGAGATAAATGCCTATTTCTGGCAAAAAAAAAAAAAGTCATAAATCATGGTGTTGTGACTGTGGGATGTTGCAAATGGCTGTAAATATGATCACGTGACCGGGAGGAGGAGGGAAGCTGTAAGAAATTCAAATCCAGGCCTTAAGTAGTTCTGTGGAATAATAACAGTTGTTAAGTGATCTGTTATAAGTTGAGAACTATCCCTATGCAGCTTATTCTGCAAAGAGTACCCTATAAATAGCAATAATTTTAATATTTGATTACATTTAATAACTAGCAAGTAATTTTTAAAATACTGCAACAGACCTTCAACCTGTAATACTCCAGTGGCTAAACTATTTTAAATGTGAAACCTGCCAAAATCAAAACTATCAGAGGTACTCAAGTTTCCTGCTTTTAAAATGTTTGAATTAAATAAGCAAGATCAACACAAATATGAACTCACATTTTTATACTCACTCCCACCCTAGACGGCTCCGGAATGAACTACTGTAAAATGCTCTACATGCTGTGGTATGACCATGTGATGCCACTGCTCCCTGAGCTGCAATGGCTATCAGTTGCATTCCAGGTGCAATCCAAGGTGCTAGTTCTCACCTACATGCAATAGGCTCTGGCTATTTGAGGGACTGCCTCTCTCCAATTGCTTTTGCTTGCCTGGTGAATCAGAATTGCACCTGGAATGCAATACCTTCAACTGGTATTGCATTCCAGGTGCAATTCAATCCAAAGTCTCCAATTAAGCCATTGGGGCTTTCTCCCAGCACCTACCTTCATCCCACCCACCCCATTTAGACTTACTTAGTTATTATCCTGATGATAGCAATGCTGGCTGGGGAATTTTGGGAGTTGAAATCCACGCCTCTTAAATTTGTTGCGGTTGGGAAACACTGCTTTAAAGGGCTAACTTTTTGCAGACAAGGCAAAGGTATCATCCATATTTTTAATCCAAAATATACTAGTATTTTTATAGTAGTAAATATTCTAGTAAAAAATAGTTTATACTACTTTGTATTATTTTTAGTACGCTTTAAATACACTAGTAAAATATGCTAGCAATTTTATATAATCCTATACTGGTATTGTCTCATCAGTGCCAAAAACAATTATTTGCTTTAGAAAAATATCAAGTACTGTTGAGTATTCTTCAGTGTGTACTCAAGAAAGGAAAAAAGAGCTGGTAATGTCTCTATATTCCTTATCTTTTGATTAGCCAGCTCTGTATCTGTGTAATTGGCTCATAGATACTAAGCAGTTTCTTATTTTATAAGCATTAAGCCTATCTTAAATGGGCATCTTTCTACTCGTTTTTCTAACCCTACATAGCTATTTTGCCAGCTGGCATGGCCTCACCTTGAAGATCTCTATTTGTGCTTCTATAAAAAGTGGCAAAGAAAAGTATTTGGCATCCCCACGTATTTGAAAGGTCAAGGCACAGAAAGCCTTCTGTAAGCCTAAACCGTTGTTTGAAAGGCCTATTCTTTGGTAGGCTGATTATGAAAGTAGGCTACATATTCTTAACAAGCCCCTTTTCTCTCTGGCTTCAACTCCCTACATGCATGTGTATTCTTGTACGGCTGGGACCTTAACATACTGTTTTGATTGTTATCGTATTGCCATGAAAGGCCCGATTGTTTGGGGTTTCTACAATTACGTCATGGCTTCCCACTCTGGTTACCTGTCAAGGTGTTTGATCAGGGTTGCAGGTGGGAAGGGCTCCTCTGGTAAGCCTTGAGCACTTCCCCATACTTGCCTTACCTGTTAAACCCTGCTGCCTTCACATGCAAAGTTCCCCTCCCCAGTCCCCTTTTTTATATATAAAAAAGAAAATAGTCTGCTCTCTTGCATAAGACAGGCACAGAGAAAGAACTTCAGAGAAATGATATCAAAGCTTCCCAGCCTTTTCCAGTTCTGCCTCACAAGAGTCTGGAGGTGTCTTTCTAGATTTTTATACTGAATTATAAATACATCTTAAAAAAACAAAATTATCAAAAAGTAATAAAAACAGTTTTTCATAATAAAGACATTGATTTTTATAATAGAAGTATGAATGATAATATATATTTTGCAATACAATTGAACTACAATTGCATTTAATTGTAATTTAATTTAATTTAACTTAAACACAATTAAATGTTCTTTACAGAAGAAGGAGAACCACTAGAAAACAGTGGCCCTTTTTCCTCAAAGTCTAGAATGATATCATGGTCAATGGTATGAAAAGCTGCTGAGAGATCCAGGGAGACCAGGAATAGCTTACATCCTACAACAATACCTTTAGTACCATCAAACAACAACATCTGCCTATCCTAGATTCTAGGGAAGTATTCAGTAGATGGGTTGTTGTTGTTGTTGTTAGTTGCGAAGTCGTGTCCAACCCATCACGACCCCATGGACAACATTCCTCCAGGTCTTCCTGTCCTCTACCATCTCCCGGACTCCATTTAAGAGTAGATGGGTAAAAATGCCAAATACAGACTAAACATCTGGCTGAATGTGTAACCAGCCATAATAATAGTCATTATTATTTCAGTGTATATAATTATAGGCTGTTTTCACACTGTCCAAATGCACAAGATGAATGAAACAGAAGTGGTGATTCTTTTTAGCTTCAATAAATAAACCTCTGTTTATTTTAGCAAATTTAGCAAATTTCCAATGACTCAGTGAATTCATTATCTCCAATACATATTTAAAGCCTTTCACTCTCTCGGCTTTTAAACTTGCTTTAGCTTGCTCTTATTAAAACGATGTTGGATATAATTCTGTTAAATGGTTTTATTGTGTTTAATCATTTTGGAACTGTTTTTTCATTTATTTAAAGAGAAAAGCTGTATAAAACCAAATAACTCAGGAGGATTTGGAGATGAATATTTGCTAACTGAATGTAGGCATCCTTTTTCACTGCATTTTCCTGTGAGGAACAATTTTGGCATCCTGCTCCTGTCCATGAAGGAGATGCTTAGAAATAAGAGTATACAGTAGAGCTGTGCCAGGGCTGCAAGTACTTTCTGGTATCACTTGCCCGGGGCAGCCAGCTCTCTTTGCCTAACGGTAGGGCAGGCCCTCATTCGACATAAAGGCTTCTTGAAAGGAAGAGGAAAACATTTGTGAAAAAAGATCAAGGGCCAGGGTGGGCATCTCAGAAACCATCAGATGCTTAGACTTACACTGGTCGTAAGTTAATGATGAGAAACTATAGAGATTATAGTGCAAAGCGTCCATCCTGCTTCAATGAGGTTTTTTTCCCCCAGATCTTCTGGGTACACTAGTCAAGAATGGCCTAGTGCAGGGGTGGGCAATTATGGTTCCTTCATGACTCGTGGACTTCACCTCCCAGAATTCCTGGGAGTTGAAGTCCACGAGTCATGAAGGAGCCATAATTGCCCACCCCTGGCCTAGTGTACCCTAGTGTAAACACTGTTGCCTACTGTAATAGTATGCGGGAATAACCCTGGGAGACAGGAATAAGAGTCACAGACTGTACAAGCAGTGTGTAAAAGATGTCTCAGTCCCCACAAGGCCTGATGTGAGGTACTTCAGACAGGAAACACATCAGGGAACACCAGCTCTATTTTTATTGTACGATTACATTAAACCAATCTCATTTAACAATTTACATTAAACCAATCTTCTGAAAGCATTTCTCTCTTCCTCCCCTTTACTCTCTGGAAAATGAGGAAGGGTCCCTTCTGGAGTGCTTCCCATTTCCTTCTGCAAACTGCAAACCTAGAACTAAGGAGAAATTTCCTGGCAGTGGAACAGCTTTGCCTTCAGAAGTTGTGGGTGCTCTATCACTGAAGTTTTTTTTAAAGAAGAGATTGGACAGCCATTTATCTGGAATAATATAGGGTTTCCTGCTTGGATAGCGGATTGTGCTAGAAGACCTCCAAGGTTTTGTCAAACTCTGTTTACTCTGAGATATCTTCAAATGCTGCTTGTCCAGTCTGCTGTCTCCCAAAGCCATCCACACACCCCATTATACCTACTGACTAGTCCTCCCTTGCACTCAAGGCAAAAAGACTTGCTGCGAGTACAAAGCAGACCTCTAGCATAAGTAGCCATCTATTCCAACCTCTCCACACCATTCCTGCCCCAACAGTTGCCATCTGAGGCTGTCTCCTCTTGTTTAATCAGATGCCAAACCCAATTCAGCAATATCTTGTTTTTATACCTAGCTCTGCTTCCTCGGGTCTCCAAATATTTCTACCATAATGTTTTCCATGGAAAGCTACTTCAGAGTCAAATAGCTGCTTTCAAAAAGTTGGATTAATATAAAAGCAGCATACAGGAAGCCACAATTAGGAAAAGGCACATTTACTGCTTCCATGTCTTTCATTATGAAAAGCAGCACCATAAAATAGCATTGGTGCCATTTGCGAGTAGGTGCGTTTATTTTGTGCTTGGGATTCTAGACCAGTAGTAAGCAAATTTCTGGCCACCACGTTTCAACCACACATTCTTGTAAGGACACACACATAGGATTCATCTTTTCATTCACTGAACCATTAGTCCAACTAGTTTAAAACTTTGCCACAGAGATTGACAGCCTTTAATCAGAAATTCTGATGAAACTCTTTTACAATTATCCCCCCCCCCCAGATGCTAAGCACTGAATTGGGGACCTGCTGTCTGCAAATGTACCAGGGGCTCCAGTGAGTAGACCCTACAGATGTACACCAAGCTCCTCTGCCTAGGCTTCTTGTCTGTCAAACCAAGAGACGAACAACAGTGTGCAAATCTGCCTTTGTCCCATAAGTAAATTTAGTCACTTGAATTTCGTAAGGGCCCATTTACCCATCATCACATTACACCACATGTTGGCCACCCATATATTGGACTTGAGTCCAAAAAGTAACACATCAAGAGTAATCAAAATATTCCTAATTGATTGAAAACTAGAAAGCACTAGAAAGTATTCATCAGTTCTCTGCTGATCCCAATACAAATTACCTGGCTTTTGATTATTAGCCTTTCTATTCTTTGTGGCATTGTTTAAAAAAGAAATCTTTACAATAGCCAGGCCAGGCAGGCAAGCTAGAGGTCAAATATTAAGCTCATACTATTTTTGGAACTGCTTTAAAAAGAACCTTCCTCTGGAAGCCTGCTGCCTTTAGCTCCTTAGAAATGCCTTTCCCCCCTCAAAGTATAAATTGCATGTTAGCATTGGCAAGGCCACACACAAAGTACAATTTAATGATGCAGCAGCATTGATCCCAAAAAGGTCTAGAGTTGGATAGAGGTTTAAAGCCTTGTAAAGGTTAGAAAAATATTTTATTTCAATAGAAAAGAAAGCACATCTGTGAATTAAAACTGGGTGGTCTGAAAGCAATATTCAATCTCCATCTAAAACATTTTCAATAGTACTTGTAAATTTATGTTTTGTTCTGTTATCTGAATCACAATCACAAACGCATTCCTTAAGCTCATTTTCAACACAACCTCTCCTTTGTTGGTGTATTTTTCTCATGTAGCTGGGACTTCATTCACTGGATAGGGAGAGGCCAGCTTTTCAAAGAGTTATATGCTGAATGTTGAATTGAAAAGCATGTTTGAGTTAGAAGACAGCAGCATCTCTCAACAGCCAGTGAACACCCCTACTGAGAAATTAGTTTTGTTAGGCCAATTTTTATAGATATCCAGAGTCATCTGGTGAGATGAGTGGCTACAGATATCTTACAGCTTAACAGAGTTGGAAGGGATCTTGTAGGTCATCTCATCCAAATCAATATCAAATCAAATAAAAAACTAGGTCAACCTTTAACAAATTGAAAAAAAATGCCTAGATTAAAAAAAAAACACTTTCATTTTCAAAAGTTAATTTCTGTGAACCGCTGGGAACAGATTATGAAAAGCAGGTGGTTGAGAAAGGAGGTTTGAGTGGTGTCATATGGCCAACTATCTTGCCAAAAAATCAAGATCAGGTTTTGATGCAGTTAAACCATTTTTATACATTTAAAACAGTAAGAACCAGAAAAATCAAACAGAAGAACGGCTACATACTACTCATGGGCATCCAAAGCAGTGGTGGAATTCAAATTTTCTTATTATTGGTTCTGTGGGTGTGGCTTGGTGGGCGTGGCTGGGGGGGTGTCATGTGACTGGGTGGGCAGTTTCTGTAAGCAGGGCAATAAAGATTAGGCTAGAAACAACACCAGAATGTTTTTTTCCTGCCTTCTTTACAAGATTAACCCTGTAAAGTAGAAAAATACAGAAGGGGATTTCTTCTAACAACCGGTTCTCTGAACTGCTTAGAAAATTTACTACCAGTTCTAGTTCAAATAAATAAAAGCAAGTGTGCTGCAGAGGAAAAAAAATCAACCTCAGACAAATCTAGGGGACTTTTCTGCAGACACGAGGTGTTCATGTGCATCCTTCTAATTCCTGAATCAGTCGAAAAGTAGGCTGGCATCATTTGTTGAGCCCAGTGGCTCAACAATAAACAGCTTCCATAGTTTGGGAGTGTTACTGTCCTTACACCTTTATTGTAGGACAACATATGGGCAGTGCTTTACGGATTCACCTAACTTCATTTCTCTTCCCATGCCTTATCACTGTCTTAATGAAAACGACATTATCATGCTCTTTAAAGGGATGCAGGAATGCTTGCAACTAGAAGGATGTGTTGTAAGCACCCCTCGTTAACCACCACCACAAGTTGGAATGGTCGCTGAATAAGTGGAGATTAATCAAGCACCACCTCTATTTGCAAATGCACAGAAAACTGAAAATCTTAATCGATCTATTTTTTTAAAAAAAATATTGTTAAATTATTGTACATGGACTAGCAAACCACATTTCTTCCATTCTGAAAAGGAAAATCCTAATCTGCTAAGATACTATGCAGACACGTGTTAGCAAATAACAGAGGGAAGAAAAAGACAGTATAATTGGGTGAATGGCAAATTTATATGATTAAGTAAAATCCTTTCGATCTCTTTGGAATAATGCCCAGTACAATGTGTTTCACACATTCCCTCAAAAACTAGATTTTTACCATGAGCCCAAAGAATACCAGAATGGATTCTTTTTTGTCCTCTTGGTGCATAAAGTGTCACTTGTGACTGTACCTGGTCTTGCGTTATGACAAAAAGTTCTTTCTTCACATAATGTAATACAGTGGTACCTCTACTTAACGAAATTAATTCGTTCCGGAAGCCGTTTTGTAACTTGAAAATTTTGTGAGTAGAGACGCATTTTATATGTAAATGCCCTAATCCGTTCCAAGCCCCCCAAATTCAGACAATAATTTTTTATAAATTATAATATTTCGTTAATA
>JAEANM010022524.1:0-11587 GCA_017656035.1 Myanophis thanlyinensis
ATTTAAAATTTAATTTAAAATTAATTAAACCCTCAGGTATCAGGCCAGGCCGGCTCGTTGAAATAAATGGGTTTTCAAATCTAAGCGCTATTGCCATTGCCTTGCAAGACTAGAAATTAATCCAAGTCTTGTTAAAAAGAGGGTGGGGCTGATTATAACAGATGTTTCACATGCATGTTCATTTGGACCTCTAGCTCTGGTGTCTTCAGATGTTTTGAACCTATCTATGTCAGCCCCAGCTCGTGTGGCAGGGGATTGTGGAAATTGCAGCTCCTGTCCTTGCAGGACCTGTTCCTCCTTATCCCACAGTCACAACTGTAGACATTACTGAGCTGGATGGACTAATGCTCTGGCTTGGTATAAACCATCTT
Organism: Myanophis thanlyinensis; assembly: GCA_017656035.1. Lineage (NCBI taxonomy): Eukaryota > Metazoa > Chordata > Lepidosauria > Squamata > Homalopsidae > Myanophis > Myanophis thanlyinensis. Next base: position 372 of record JAEANM010022524.1, read on the forward strand.
CCTATGTAGTCAAACAATTAAAGTGGCCCATCATTACAGGAATAGCTGGTATTTCAATTGATTGAAAAGAGTGACAGGATTCAAAATGAAGAGAATGATGTATTTTTATTAATTGCTCATAACTGTAGTTAAGATAGTTGGCTTCTGATTTTGAAGAAGAATGCTGGGTGATCTTGAAGCTTATTCTACTAAAGAGAGTAGAAGGTATAACCTGAACCTGGTGTCCCATGAACACTTATCATGATGTGTGTCCTAGTAAATTCAGTGACAAGTCAATGGCAAACTGAACTTGGCAGAAGACATTTTCCTGGGTCAACATTGCCACACTGCCTGGGAAGGAGGCTGGAATGCATTGCTAGACACAACATAGATCTTTCTCATGAGAGCCATGGTCATCTCCTGGGCAATGGAGAAAGGAGGAGACAAATACGTGAGAAGCCCGCCAATTAACCTAATTGGCCAATGTAATTAATGACACTGGGAGGGAATGGGTTACTGCTGGTTTTAACTATATTGTAACCATGGGGAAAGTCAGAGTTGGCTTTACTTTGAAGTGTGCCGATATGATTTACCCAATAAAGAAGTTCTTTGAGGAAGTGCTTGATGTTCTGATTTGCTTGGGTTCATTAGCTGGAACCTTTACATGACAATGGTATCCCTTGCTTATGAAAGGGATTATGAGTTTCAGATTCCCCATTCATGTGATAATTCCACAAATCTGGAAAGCAGCACAAAACTAGAGGCTAAACATTGCAAAGGTGAGGAACAATTGGAAGATGTCTAATTGGGAATGCCTATCTTGCTGTACAGTATAGTATTCATGGGGTCCTTAAAATCAGAACTGGATCTTCTCTGTTGTTGTTCCATGGGAAAGTCACCTTCCTTGATCTCAGATCCAGTCCCTAGCATATTCTGCTTGGTTTGGGGGAAAAAAATCGATGTTGAAAATTACTAGAGAGCCACAGACATTCAGAGCAGGCAACACAGATTAGACTGATCCAAGGTTGACTTAATGTAATTCATTTTCCTTAGAGTCCGAACATAGACAATGCTTCTAAAATGTAATCTGCAATATGCAGCAAGCGTTTCTCTCCCAAGTAGCCTAGACCTGATCTTATAAACATGACCCTCTCTGCTCTTCTCTCGTTCTTCATCTTGTCTTGCCCCTACTACAAGTAGAGAGCACCGAGAGCTTATGGCTAAGCACCTGGAGCTGATGTTTTGCCAGAGGTCACTGTAGGTCTCCATTATCCCCGAAACGAAGTCAGTTAGCCTCTCTGACCCTCTCCATCTCCTTTCCTCCCCGGCTGCTTCTCACACCACCAATGAGTAATTCGGTACCGGAGTCTACAAAATCAATTCCTATTCCAGCCAGGACACGAATGGAATGCGACAAATCAGAGCCTTGGTTCTGTAACAAGATAATGTCATTTTTCTTACTGAACTTCATAATAGGAAATCAATGGGGAGTCTTGGTATGACTGGCTCATCATCCCCCACAATTGGCTCTTTCCCCCCCCACCTCCCCCCACCCCAGAATAAGGCAGCAATCTGGGGAAGGGAGGGGAGGAGGAGGAAAACTCAGGCCATGAAAAAAGGAATTTGGAGATCAAACAATTGTTGGCACCCAACACCAAAACAGGAGTATGCAAACATTCAAATTATTCAGGCTAAAATCATTGCTCGGTCATTTGGTTTCTGCAGCCATTTTTTCCCAAAATAGATGCAATGTGCTATATAATCAGACAGTTTGTGATCTGTCTTGTGACCTTCCAAGACAATTGAACCCTCTTAGCCATAATTTTTGACCAGTCATGGACATATTCAGTGTTGCTAATTCTTGCTATACTGTCCTCCCAAAAAGAGTTTTATTCTATTCTTTCTAGACATTTTTATGTGTCTGGTGAGCTCTATTTGTTTTTATTGGTTACAAGCCAGTGGGATTGGATTAAATAATAAAATCACAGTGTTTTTTTTAAAAAAGCTTTCATAACATGCAAAATAGTGCAAACATTTAAAAATTACATTTTGTACTCCAAGATTCTCGTTTTAAAAATGTACCTGCAGGTAGACCTCACTTAACAACTGCCCTGTTATGTGACTGTTCAGCCTTACAATAGCACTGAAACACTAATTATACAAATGGTCCTCGATTTACAACTGTTGTAGTATCCCCGGCCAACCTTTGGGTGCTTCGCAGCCAGCTTTCAAGAAGTGGAATCAATGAAGAAAGCCAGCAATAAAATCACAATTTGCAGGCACACATAATGTTTCATTTAATGACCCATGGTGATTTGCTTAACAACCTCAATAGAAATGAGGTCATAAACAAGGTTTTTCAGAAGTGTTTTCGCCCTTGCCTTGTTCCTTGGGGTTGAAAGAAATGAATTAGCCCACAACCAGCCAATTGGCTTTGTGCCTAAAGCAGTGTTCCTTAATCTTGGCAACTTTAAGAAGTTTGGACTTAAACTCCCAGAATTCCCCAGCCAGCTTTGCTGGCTGGGGAATTCTGGGAGTTGAAGTCCAAACATCTTAAAGTTGCCAAGGTTGAGGAACACTGGCCTAAAGTGAGACTCAAATTTATGGTTTTCCTGGTTTCTAACTTGTTGTCTTAACCATTGAACCAAACTGGCTCTCCTTTATACTCCATTACATCAATATAAATTGGAGTATCTTAGTCTCTGTCCCTGTCTCTTTCCTGTCAACTAATTCAAACACTGGCTAGATGCACACCTGCATAGAACTGTTTACCTTCAGAAATGTACTACAGGTTCTCAGTGTGTACCACCAACCTTCTGAAAAGCACCTAGAGTCAATGGAAATAAAGAATTCTATTTAACAAGAATTAAAAATGTTGCTTAAAAAGGACAGATGGCCTTGGAAAGTAACTTCCTTTGCTGTATTCAGATAGACGCTGAATGGTCATCTGTTAGGAATCCTGTAGTAGTGGATTCTTGCTCCAGGAAGTGGTATGTAATAGATGGTATCTAAAGTCGTCCCCTCCACCCCAGTCTTCATATTTTCCGATTCTATGACTCCTCTCTTTCTGCTTGCAAAGCTAGTCAAAGCTACTCTGCAATTGACTGCCATGCTCTGCCAAAGTCAACTGGATGTGCCCATAATAAAATGCAGTTAATAAAATGGAGGAGAGATGTGGAGCCTTGGAAATGTCCCATTAGGTAAGACATTGTGAGCAAAGGGCTGCTCTTCTCGGTAACAACCGTCTTTGAGGTTTGGCTCTCAAGAACACGATTAAAGGCTAGATCAAGAACATCTATCCCTTGATGTTGTGCACACTTAAAAATAAAGAGGGAAGCTATTGATGGAGTTGAGGATTATGTCAATCTACTTTATATCTCTCAGGCTTGAAAGTTTTCAATCCCCCAGTAGGAACAACAATTCCAGAAAAGTTACATCTTTAAGATGGTATATTGTAAAAAAAAAAAAAAGGCTAAAATTATCTTTGTGCTCTTTTCTGATAGGGGAGAAGCATTTGTGACACGAATGGACCTTTCAGAGAATGCAGATGCTACCAAAGATTCAGATTTGAACAGGTTCTGGTGCTGTCTAGCTCTGACTTGACCCCGAATCGAGCTTTTCTACAATTAACTACTGTATGTCTCCATAAGCAGAAATGAAGGCTGCGTGAAATAAATGCAAGATTAAGCCAGGTCACCTATGAAATCTGCAATAGACTGTTTAATAGCAATGGGAACCAAAGGGAGCAGATAGCCAAGAGATCAAGCGATTGATTGGCAGGTCCCCATTTTCACAGGCAACAGAATGCACAGAACAGCTGGCAGGATGGTGGCTGAATAGATGTCTCACAGCTGTACAGTCTCCTTTTTCCAAGAAGCTTCAGAACAAAGCAGATGTGGTATGAAGGAACCGTTAATAAGATTCCCCTGGTGACTTTTGGGTATTTTTCTCAAAAGCAGGCTGAGCTGATTTAGATCAGGGCCACAGCGCTGAGAGAATTAAGACTGAATATTTTCTCTACATTTTCATTCTGATCCAAATCATTCTGTACACACACACACAACACACACACATCCACAGAGGTGCTATTTGCAGAAGAGATGGGGTGGAAAAGGATGGTGAAAAGGAAGAGAAGTATAATTTTTCTGCTTGCACAACTAATTGCGGTGTTTGGGGAAAGGAGCCGTTTAGAGAAAATAATGAGGAAAATGATTCACTCTTCTCTCATGATAGAAAATGGGAGAAATTTCAGGGCTTTTTTTTTTTTTTAAAAAAGCAAATTTATCTTGTTCATTTCCTCCTACACCTCAATTTTTCATTTTTCTGTTCCCTATATTTATTCTGTTTCCTTATTTATTCTTTTTTTTAAGTCACACACTACAGTTTATATGAACATTTGAATCTATTATTCTAACACACACACATTTTGTTTGCAGTTTTGCAGTATCTGTATTTTTCTTTTTAAACAAACTTTATTAAATATATACACTTTAAAATACACGAAATCTATTCACATACCTAATTCTAATAATTACAGTACAATTTCGGCAGTACCTATGTCACTGGTGTTTAAATTGTGTTGCTCACACAATTAATACTGTTTTTTATACTATTCTAACACTTTATCTTTATTTCTTATATACTTTTATCCATCAATTAACCAAATTTATATCATATAATATATACATTCATTATATATATACACTATACATTATATATTCATTGGCAGTTTGCATTGCAATTTCTGACAGCTAATTGAATTTCAGTTCTTCTCGTTTAACAAAATAAGAATGACTCTTAACCCACTTCTTATCCATGTTGATGTGGTCCCATTCCAAAAGTTACCAGTGGTTTGAATTCAGTCTGTGTTTATCTCATTTAATCTTTGCATTAGCCCTCTGAGATGTGTTAGAACAATGTTATCTGGCCAAAATGATTAGGTAACAATGCTTATCCTGCAAGCAGAGGCTGAAATGAATGAAGTCACACTGTTCATCCTTAAGAGCAGTATTTTCTGCACTGGCTGCACTAGCCAACTACCTTTTATTTCTCTCTAAGAGTGTGGTCTTCTCCCAGCTTCTCTGAGAAACGCTGAGGCTTGAATCTGGGATCTTCAACGTACAAAACATGAGCTCTGGTCCTGAATTATCACCAATCCCCATCTTCTGAAATATTTCACCTAATACTGTCTGCAAATCAAGCAGCTGTCTAAAAGTGTGTGGAAAGAAAAACCAATTAAAATAAGTTTGGCAACTTTAGCTGAAGTGCAACAGGTTCCAACTTTTGAGGGGTTTTCCCCCGCAGGTTTGAAAAGTGTGAATTTACACATCACAGCCCGATTTCAGACTAATTCTCAGACTGAATATTTTCTGGAAAATCAGAGTAACACTGAAGAACGCTGAGGATTTACAGCAGGGCTGTCAAACTAATGGCATCACACTCAGGCCAAGCCCACCCCAGCTCCGTGAAGGGGAAAAACGTCACAAAACATCACGTGACGGCAACGTGACACTGCAAGTTTGACACCTGGAATTTAGAGCAACACTGCGGTTGGTCTAAATCAGACGTGAGCATTGTAAAGCATGCTGGATATTGCTGCATTCAATTCTCATCACCACTAGCTAAGTAGCACTAGCACTTATATACTGCTTCACAGTGCTTTACAGCCCTCTTTAAGCTGTTTACGTATTGCCCTCCCCCAACAATCTGGACCCTCATTTTACTGACCTCAGAAAGATGGAAGGTTGAATCAACCTTGAGCTGGTCAGAATCAAACTGCTGGAAATCGGCAGAATTAACCAGCAATATTGCATTCTAACTATTGCACAACCACGGTTCCTAAACAGCCAAAGGTGGAAAGTAATGGAAACTGCAAGAACTAAGTAACATTTCCTCACCCTCCATTTTAAATGGAAAAAGTTTAAGGTCCTGTAGCAAAGAAGCTGATTTAATCCACAGTGAAATAAGTGTTCAGAGACAAATAAAAAACAGATCACTACAAAGGGGTACATTTGATCAAAAAGATCAAGTGAGCAAGACTGGCACTCTTTGAAGAAGGAATGCATGTATGCTGTGTTAGTTTCCAATTTTCTTACTACTGACCATACAGTCTGAAATGACTAGGAGATATTCAGCAATCCAGAGGGCCATAGCAACCCACCTATTTCAAAATCTGAGTATGAGAGAATCCTAGATAGGGAGAAAAAATCATTTCAGAATCTAATTATTATCTGTTCTCTAGGAAGAGATGATGTTCTCTTAGGGGAGACAAACAAGTGTTCAGAAAGGAGCTGTGACTTTCCAGAAGCTAAAGCAGATGTGGGATCTTGCTATAGTTATTTACAGCTGTGTTTTTGTGTCAGAGATTGATAAAGGGAAAGTGGTATTCCAAAGCAATTTGACTTTCCATACTACCCATGCCTAGGCAGGTGCACAGCTTTGTTGCAAGGGCTTGGAAGGGGTCCTTCTTGGAAACAGAGATACTTAGTTTTGAAAATGCCATGGGAAAGCTTTTGGGTGCCTGCTGAATTCAACTGCCAAGGCAGAACTTGGTCTTCAAAATAGTAGCTAGAGACTTATGTGGAGGTAGCTGTTGGCCGGTCTTATGACAATCTGTACCCAACCTTGATTTTGGGGTCTTTCAATGGTGCCTCCATCACCATTTTAACTGAGTGGATCTACTTTCTTGCTAGTCATCCTCTTCATCTTTACTTCCCCTTTCCCAGCATTAGTGCCTCTTCTAAAGAGCTAGGTTTTTGCATAATGTCTCCAAAATAGAATAATTTGAGCCTGGTCATTTATGCCACAAGTAAGAACTCTGGCGTGGCTTGTTAGCTAAGTGCTGATTTTGGATGAGGATGGGTCCTAGTTGGTATCAAGTTTATTTTGTATAGGATTTCCTGCTTGAGCAAAGGTGTCAGTTCTGCCTCCTTCAAATCCCAAGAAAGAAAGACCCCCGACTCCATTGCATTAGAAACCAGGGGACTTTTACTGGGTAAGAAGTGAATGCAGAGAAAGCAAAGCAAGGTCTGAGTAAAATCGCGGGAAAATTACATATCAAAAGAATCCCCAAAACCCTCCCTCCCTCCAGGGTCCCAGGATGATTGTCCAATTCTTATTTCTCATCGGGTCATGAGGCATACATCTGCAAGTGTTAATGCCCATTATATCTCTGGGTCGGTTGGCCTTGACCAGGCATAAACATCTTTTTTTAGGAATGCATGCATTATTCGTACACAGGGGCTTTCAGACACCAGCACTCTTACCCCCCTTAATACCAAGCTCCCCCTCCCCTTGTTACTATGGCAGCCGATAAAAGTGAAGCGTCCAAAAGAAAGTTGGAGGCTGACAAGAGGATTGGACCAGAAGTCCTCCAAGGTCCCTTCAAACTCTATTATTCTGTTACTGTGTTAAATAATTTCCTTTTTCATAGATTATACATTCAAAGTATAGTCTACTCCAGTGGTGAAATTCAGCCTGGTTGCACCGGTTCTACTGAACTGGTAGCGGCAATGAAGTTTGGCTCCGCCCACCCACCCTTGACCTTTCCCGTCCTATAGCCCCTACTTTTTTTTCTTTTTTACTCACCTGAATTGCAGCCTTCCTAAGCACCAGGGCTGCCTCCCATAAGGAAAAACAAGCAATTAAGAAGCCGCATGGCAGCAAAGCACACAGATACCAAACCGGTAGCAAAACTGGTTGGATTCCACCACTGGTCTACTCGCATTGTACTCTCACTTGTAAATGCATTTTAACTTCTTTTAGTTTTATGCAGAACTGTACCTTATTCAATAGAGATCTTTATGAGCAAGGGTTCGTTCGCCTTTACAAACCCTTGCATTTTCCAGCTACCTGTCTCCAGATATGGTCATTTTGAGTTCAGTCAGTGTGCAGAGCTTGATTAAAAAGATCAATCCACTTAGTGGTTTTTCTAATCAAAATGGGTGCCATCTGGCTCTTTAATGGCTTTTCAAAGGCAAACAAACACAGGGCACTGCCTTATAGGGCAGACTTTTAGTCCAATTAACTCGATCTTGTATTTACTGACAGGGACCAACTCTCCAGAATTTCAGACTGTTTTTCTCCCCAACCCTTACTTGAAAATGCAAGGGCTGAAATGAGAACTTTCTACATGAAAGAATATGTTCCACTGTGGAGCAATAGCCCGTGCATCGTTCCATCCAAATGTACCTTCCCCCCACCCTCTTCTGGAGTAAACTGTGAACAGAATTGTTGGCAATGTTCTCACAGATGGACTTCAATGGAGGATGTGTGTATATGCATATCTGGGGTGGGTGGGTTTTACATACACATAGACATAATTTGCAATAAGGCCAAGGACCTTACATTTGGTCTCCCTGTGCAAAATACATTGAGAATCTGGATTGTAGTACAGCAGATCAATGTTAGATCTGACCACGGACATTTTGATTCAACTGGCTACACAACCTAAACACTCACAGAAGTGATTTAACAGTATTTTTGCAATCTTATCCAGCCTGTCTTTGTTACCATTGTTTTGGTACCACAACCATTGGGTGACTTTAAAAGACATTCTAACTGGTTGCAGAGAAAGGGATCTAAGTGATTAAACTTAACTGGTTCCTCTCTCTCTCTCTCTAGCCAACAACAGGCTACTATAAGGCTAGAAGTGTTGTAAGTGCAGGAAGAGAGGAATCTAGCATCCTATTTTGAACTCTTCCCAGACGGAGTAGGTTTTTTATTTTTTAAAAAATAATAACTTAACCAATATATCTACCTTCACCCTTCACTGTATCTTTTCACTGTCCGCTCCACTGCATCCCACAGTTCTGGTAGTTGTACCGTAGCATAACATTGTACGGTGGGCTGCCTTCTGTCACATTGCAGACACCCACCAGATAACAAGTAGCTCTGCAAACCTAATGCTTTCACACCTTCGACTGTGTCATATTGTGTCATATTGTGACGCTTCCCCTCCCCAGCTCACAGCTCCAGGAGCTTGAGGACAAACACAATATCCAGGGGAAAAAAAAAAGAGGCATGGATGCCTTTTGTCACGAGAGCCTGCTTCATTTCTGAGTCTGCCAAACCTTGTCCCCGTGTCTTCCTTTCCTGGAAACTACCAAGCAATAATTACCGGCCAATTAGCTTGTTAAATGTGGCTTCCTTTTAAAAGTACCGCTTTGTTGCTACCTGAGGCTGTCCCATGCCACGACAGGAATTTGTGCCAATTAACCAAAGTCCTTAAAAGAGAGCAGCTAGAAAGAGAGATTTTTTTTTCAAAATGGAAAAAGATGGGGGTATGTCTGCGTGTGTGTGTTAAAAAAAAAAAAGGCCTACAGTTAAAATTCTAGTTAAATTTATCCTCATTAACATGGAAAAAGCATACTGTTCTTTACAAGTCAGAAGTTGTGAAGTAAGGCTGCTATCTTGCAGCCATGGGATTTGGGTGGGGAACTCTCGCTCTGAGGTGGGCAAGAGGTCCCTTCAGAGGGGGCCCCTTCAAGGCGTCCATCCGAGGACCAGAAACTCATAGCAGATGCTTCTACAGTCAATACATTGTTGGAAAAGGGGAGGGGGGGAGAAATGACACACACGCCCCAACTAGGAGATAAATCCACCTCTACCCTGTTCACTTATGGATCCCTTTTTATTTAATCCCTTGATCATTGTTAATGTTTTAACTTTAAAGCAAAATGTTTTGAATGCTTTCATTGTTTTTATATTGCACTTTTAACATTTTGTATAAGCTGCCCAGGGTCACTGGACGGGGTGGGGGTGGGGCAGCATATAAATTAATTAAATGAATGAATGAAAATATCCTTCTGAAGTTGAGAAGATTTGAGGGATCTGTTTTTGTTTTTGTTTTCCTTAAAAAAAAACCCGTGGTCCAGCTTCCAGAATGTCATGTAGTAAATGATCAGTAATAATACTGAGGTGTCTCTCGCTGAGCAGATGTGCAACACAACACATAGCTTTCAACACCAGTCATAGCTCACACATAACACTTTCACACCCCCAAACTACTAATTCTCAGCCATCCAGGTCATGGTTATCCCAAAGGTGCTTTTTCAAGAGGTAACTGGACTTTCTGGTTTTTCTTTGAAAACGTTTCACTTCTCATCCAAGAAGCTTCTTCAGCTCTGTTGCCTCTTGAAAAAGCACCTTTGGGACATTCATTCTGTAAGAACAGATAAAGCAGTTTTCCTCCTAGCTGGCATCTTCCAGGTGTGTTAGGGTTACAGTTCCCATCCTGGATGGAGAATTCTGGGAACTGCAACCTTAATAAACCTGAAGGGTGTCACATTAGGGAAATTTGGACCATTTCCTTGAAGCTAGGCTAGTAACCACATGAAAATGGACCTTTTCAATAGCTATTAGTTTTGTGAAACATTTTTCCTGCCTGAAGTTTGTGTAATGTGTAGTTCTATCCCCATGTTTAGTGTAAATTGAAAAGCTGGTTTTCCCACTGTAGTTTTCTCTGGTTTATTTAGTTTCTCTGCTAATTGTTTCTTACCCTTCTTAATGATTGGTGTTTTATATATGTATATATTGTATTTTTAATTGTGTTTTAAATGTAGGCTGCATTCTTAATCTTGTTTTTAATTATCTTTGTTAGCTGCTTTGGGAATTTTTAAGCATAAAATCAGGATAAAAACATTGTAAACGGTTGAAAAAGTAATAGTGGAGCTTGAGTTAGACTTGAAGGAACAGAAAACACAACTTGTTCCTGTTCAAGGTTAGACAAAGGCAACAAATCCATTAATCTCTAAAAGAGGTTTTGGCAAAACATTCTATTTAGTCTAACTGAACTGTTCCTTATAATTCCACAATGAAATAGTAAGAAATTACAAATCAGGTGGATGGAAACAGTGAACTTTTCTATTATTTCTGTCTTGTCTTTCCCCCACTTTTTTAAGGAGAGGAGGAAAACCCGACACCCAAAAATGCACTACATAGAAAAGAATATAATGCGGCCTAATTTTAAACAGATCATTAAACCCTGACCACATAAAGCAATATTCATCACTTTCAACTGCATTGATAGAGTGCCAATTCACAAACAGAAACTGAGCCTATATCTGTAATCCAGGATTGTAAATCCAGAGTAATTTTATCTCTCTGGTGTGGAAGGCAAAGAGGAGAATGGTTAAGATGTCTTTCCTGGATTTTGACCTAAAACTAGGAATTGCAGCAGAATGAGTCAGTGCTCTGCACCCATGTCTGGAGCTCCTGCAAACCACACCATATTATTA
>JAEANM010022526.1:0-11587 GCA_017656035.1 Myanophis thanlyinensis
ACTGTTTGAGGTTGTGGACAGGTCTCTTTTATACTGATAACAGGTTCAAACAGGTGCCATTGCTACAGGTAATGAGTACAGGACAGAGGAGCCTCTTAAAGAAGAAAGTGCAGGTCTGTGAGAGCCAGACATCTTGCTTGTTTGTAGGTGACCAAATACTCATTTTCCACCATAATTTGCAAATAAATTCATTCCAACTCAGCCAATGTGATTGTCTGGATTTTTTCCCTCATTTTGTCTCTCATAGTTAAGGTCTACCTATGATGCCAATTACAGGCCTCTCTCATCTTTTTAAGTGGGAGAACTTGCACAATTGGTGACTGACTAAATACTTTTTTGCCCCACTGTAACAGCCTCAAGTCTTTGGGGGTATGATTCAACAAGCTTGGCACACCTGGATTGGGGGATTTTCTGCCATTTTTCCTTGCAAATCCTCTCAAGCTGAGTCAATTAAAGGGTGACTATTGGTGGACAGCCATTTTCAGGGTCCTCCAGAGATGTTCAATAGGGTTCAAGTCAGGGCTCTGGCTGGCCACTTTAGGACATTCACAGAGCTGTCCCTAGGCCACTCCTATGTTGTCTTGCTATGTGTTTAGAATCATCGTCATGTTGGAAAGTAAAGCTGCATTTACCCTGACCAGTCTCCCAGTCTCTGCTGTTGAAAAACACCTCCACAACATGATTTTACCACTGCCATTCTTCACTGTTGAGATGATATTGGGCAGTTGATGAGCAATGCCTTGTTTCCTCCAGACATAATGCTTAGAATTGAGGCCAAACAGTTCAATCTTGGTTTCACAATCTGAGAGTCCTTCAGGTGCTTTTTTGCAAACTCCAAGTGGATTTTCATGTATTTTGCATTGAGGAGAGGCTGCTGTAAAGCCCAGAATGGTGGAGAGCTGTAGTGATGGTTGTCCTTCTGGAGGTCTCTCTTCACACAGGATCTTTGGAGCTTGCTCAGAGTGACTGAAGGATTATTGGTAATCTTTTTTTTTTTTTTTACTAAGGCCCTTCTTTCCAGATTTTCAGTTTCACCTGGTGACCAGCTCTTGGAAGAGTCCTGGTTGTGCCAAACGTCTTCCATTTGAGAATTATAGAGGCTACTGTGCTGTTAGGAATCTTCAATGTGGCAGAAATTTTATTGTAGCCTTCCTCAGATCTATGCCTTGCAATAATCCTGTCTCTGGATTCTGCAGGCAGTTCCTTTGACTCATGACTTTTGCTCTGCTACAATATGCATTATCAGCTGTGAGACCTTCTATGATGAGGTATGTGCCTTTCCATATCATGTCCAATCAATTTAATTTACCACAGGTGGGTTCCAATGAAGATTAGAAATGTGTCAGCAACGAGCAAGAGAAATAAGAGGCACCACAGCTAAATTACATGTATTGTTGCAAAAGGTCTGAATGCTTATACCAATATGATATTACAGTTTTTTTCCTTTTGGTAAATTTACAGATATTTCTAAACTTCTGTTTTCACTCTGTCATTATGGGATACTGAGTGTAGACTCAAGACTAAAAGGAGAGTGTAGATTGGGAGCTTTGCTGCTGAAAAGTATTAGCCATTGCTTTGTATATTATACTGGACCTTTTAGCTTTGACACATTTTACTCCTGCAAGGCCAACGGGTTGGAGGAGTGGAGGTTGATAGAACCGACTCGGGGCTTTTATCTAGTTTGCATTTTTTTAACATATTTCTCATGGGAAAGTTTCTCTAGATTGTGAACACCTGTGAGGGGAAGTCCTGGAATGAACTTTGAAGGGGTTGGTGAAAATTAACGTGATAATTAGTGGGAACTTTTATTTTACTTGGGTGGAGAAAGCCCAGAAATTTCAGATTCAGGATTTCTCCAGATTGTACCAGTACAATGACTTCAATAAAATCTTATTCTATGGACTTCTGTCTCTCTGGAATTCTGATTGCATTGCTGATGTTGTGTGGAATCCTGACATTATCCTGAATTCCACAAAAAGAAAAATCCATTGACATTGATGGCCAGTGTCTTGAACCCCAGGCGCTCTCTCGAAATCTCAGGTTGCACAAGAGCTCAAGGAAGATGGAAAAGAAAAACGCCATGGCAGGTTTGCCTGCGAAAGCAGCATCGACAGTCCTCGACAAGTCAGCCAGCGTGATGGAGACAATGTTGATCCCCATGGTAGAAGTGACAGGCACAGGGCCTGTCAAAGGGTTCGACCTAAAGCACAGCTGATCTGGTTGAGTGCCCAAGAGGAACCAACTCCAGTTGGAGTAGTAATGGTCATCCATGGGCTGCAGAGTGCCCCAGAGGCGGGGATTCACTCCCTGCCTCAACTGATGTCTGGTTGGAGGGAGAAGCCAAGCTTGGAAGTAACAGTGCCAAAAAACTGCGCTATTCTGCCCTCTGCCCAAGCTGTGTTGATGGGAAGCTTTCAGGAGCAGTTGGAGCAACTATACATGGGAAGTGCCCCCCAAGCTTATGCTGGACCAGTGCAGGATGGACACTTCCCCCACCAAAGTTCTCTTTCACAATTCAGGCAAGTGGGAAAGCGATGGTTGGGGTGGCACCCCCCTGTGCAGGACCCAGAGGAATTCAAGGAGCACCCCAGCCATGCTCACAGCAGCGGCAGCCACCGGAATCCTCCAATGCCACCAGCGGGCCCACCAGGCCTGGGGCTGGGGCCCAGGGTTTGCAGCAGATGCCCCTGCTCCTGCTGCAGTGCAGATTCCTCCAGGTTGGGCCTTTTATCTAGGACAGGGATGGTGTCAAGCTTAAAAGGAGACTTTTGAATTGGGGGCTTTTCTGCTGAAAAGTATTAGCTGTTGCTTTTGTATATTGTACTGGGCCTTTTAGCTTTGACATATTTTATTTCTGCAAGGCCAACGGGTTAGAAGAGTGGAGGTTGATAGAACCAACTCGAAAGCCATTATCTAGTTTGCATTTTTTTTAACTTATTTCTCATGGGAAAGTTTTTCTGGATTGTGAATACCTGCTAGGGGAAGTCCTGGAATGAATATTGGAACTTTTTTTGAAGGGGTTGGTGAGAAATTAACATGATAATTAGTGTGGTGGAACTTTCGTTTTACTTGGGTGGAGAAAGCCCGAGAATTTCAGATTCAGGATTTCTCCAGACCATACCAATACAATGTCTTCAGTAAAATTCTTATTCTATTTAGTCTCTTTGGAATTCTGATTGTGTTGCTGATGTTGTGTGGAACCCTGACATGTAGATTAATGAGGAAAAAAATGAATTTCAATAACAGTAGAATCAGGCTGCAACATAACAAAATTGACAAATGTGCAAAGGAGGTCTGAATACTTTCTGAATGCATTGTATATATCAATCACAGACAATTTAGAATACATAGCAGAAAAAAGAGTTAAGAGTCTTAAGAGATAACAAGGTTGATAGTATAAGGTAGAAAGCTATTTCAGAATCTAAATGTTCTGCTTCGGATACTGTGAAGCCTCCTCCCAGAAAGTAACAAAGAAAACAGGTCATAGAGAGGATGTGTAGCATTCCAGACTATACTGCAGACACTAGTCAGACATCACTTATATGCTGTGTCCTGGATAGAAAGAAGTGAACTTCCAATGATCTTTTCTACCATCCTTGCCACTCTGTATAGGCTTCCTGTCTGAACCATACAGTAATATAACAGGATGCTTTCAATTACCCCTCAACAGAAGTCATTAACATCTAATTTGTCAATATAAGGAAATTCCCAAATACAAGTGTTCTTGTATAAGCTTTTTAAAGTCTTTATTAAGAAAGGATTGCCACTAATAGATACCAAACTGAATGGGTTGAGGAGGAAAAGGGGTATTTCCCTCTTAGAATTGCCTGCTTATGATTGGGTTTTGGAATCGATCATTATTCCAAAACTGGGGCAGAGATATTGTCATGTGAGAAACTTTTATAGCTAGAACTTTGATGACCTGGCTAGAAGGGCTTTGCCCAAATTTATCTTGTGCTCCAGTTGCACCTTTTTTGGACCTGAAAACTCTTTTTATAAAAACTTATGTTTTATTTAACTCCTTTGTAAACTACAATGCGTTCTATATGGGAGTACCTTTGAAAACTACTTTGATAGTTAGTGCTGGCCTAGAATGCAACTGCCTGAATAATTATGGGCTCACTTCACAACAATCATGTGGCACTATTTTGTGAACTACATTGATTGCCCCATCATCTTTTCACAGCTTTCTCTATAAAGTGATATTAAATATAGGATGACAGTGTGCAGGAAAAGGACATCCAAGGTAAACCCTTCTAGAGGAGCCATATCAACACCTTTTTCAAGAGTGCTGGAGTTCCCACTTCCTATAAGAGATATTGACTATGGTCCCACTATATACATCTTAGATATCACTTTGTATCTGCTTCAGATTTGAAGGGAATGTGAACAATTTTATTCACTTTTTATTTGTTTGGAATTACTATTTGGATCTACAGACTATGGTAACCTTAGAAAAAGGAGCACTGGTTCAAGTGCAGAAATGGAATGGCAAAGAATCAACAATAAGGAGGAAATTAATTGATGGGAGAATGGTGGTGGTAAGTAGTTCTTCTTAATCAAGAAAACTACATGATGCTCATTTGTTTATTTATTGCAGTTTTTTAATGGCAAGGTATATATTTTGATCATAGTTTGTATACATGAAAAGGTTACCCTGTTGAAAATACATGTTAAAAATTAAAGAATAAAAATGTGTGGCTTAGCAGGGAGTGCATTTTTATCTGCTCAGAGAACAGTTCCTGAATGGATGGATTTGAATATGTCCTTCCATAGTTGTCCAGTTTAAGGCAGATTTTGATTTTGGGATGATGGTCATCAGTTGAAATGTGTGTGAGCCAATTTGATTAAAATTACTTTCAAAGGGCCCAAATGAGTAATGGTATTTTCAGCTTTTTTACATTAGGCAGAATTAGCAAATGAAGAAGAAAATTACATAATAAAATTATGCATGTTGAGTGCTTAGGGATAAATTTTTTCAATCTGTCAGATATAAATACAGTGAAGCTGAATGGGAAGAGGGTTAAATCTGATTAAAGGAAGCTAACAGGTAGAATTTAGTAGCCCATGATTTAGCAATGGTCAATAACTTGAATGGTTGTAAAAGCCAATGAAAGAGAGATTATTTGTAGTTATGACTGATGATAGCTATATAATACTTACAAAAGCAATTCATTCCTTCACATTATTTCCTAATAAATGTAGTTCACGGGAACATTGTGTTCCTATCCTGCTTTTTGCTTTCCTAATGTAGACTAGATAAACATTTGATTGGTTCATCAGGCTCTGTGTTTAAATTTAAATTTAAGACTGCTTCACTTGATTAAAATTATACACGTGCAAAGTTTAAGTGGCTGGGAGAATCAGTTTCACATCTTGATCCTTAGCATTCAGAAGAAGTTCCAGGCACATGCTGACTTACTTGTTCTTTATTAAATCTTGAGTTCCTTTGATAGGCAGCAGTACCATAAGAGACACTGTACAAGAAGGCTGAAAAAGAAACCAAAATCAAAAACAATATAAACTTGCTAGCCACAATATTTATCACAAGATTTTTATTATTATTATTTTTAATGTGAATTCCCATCTTACATTTGTATACATTTATTGTACAATAGTGTTGAAACTAATTGTGTGATTATGATTTGTCTTATATCTCAAATTATGTTTCCCTTTTTAGGAATGCATCATGAAAGGTGCCCTGTGCACAAGAGTTTATGAGAAAATGTGACAAAACTTGAAGTTTATATCAGATGAGACCAGTTCACCACATCATTTCCTTGAGTGACTGAGGAACTGCAATTTCTGTTCACCTTTTCTCTTTTTGCCTTTTACTGGAGAGCAACTAAACTATAAGTATTCATTTAAAAAATTAAGAAAGTAGATCACATTTGAGCCTAAATAAATGCTTTACCGTTGTGTAATTTAGGTGAAATTAATTGCTTGCATCCAGCCTTCCTGAACATTGTTAATGAGTTGTTCTTATCCCATAGTGATGCATGCTTGCAGTAGTGAATGTATAGTCATTTTACACAGAAACAGGCATATTCATAATTTCTTTAAATGACATATTATACAGCCCAGGTGTGCTAATCTGGGATCCTTTACAATATAAAATAAAATATTCACCATCTGGTAATCAAAAGCAAGAGTTTATTTATTTTCTCCTAAAACTGTGCTGTGAACTTAAGATCTCATACTAGGCTAAAGTAATTCTCAGTTTACTTCAAAATCATTTGAAAGTGTTATCCTTACTATGCATAGCAGAGGAGAAACATGGCCAAATAAGCTAATTCTGCCTTATTATAAAGCTACATTAATAGAATCTTGCAAGTCTCTTCACTCCCCTTATCTTTACAGCCCAATAAGATAGGGACTATCCCTTCTGAACCTCTTTCTCTACCCACTATGAATCTGTGGGCTAACTCCCTCTTATCTATCAATTCTGTAGGCAGAAATTCTGTAGGCAGCACCAGGTATCTCAAGGTCATTACCACACACCAATACAAAAAGTAGATCACAGTTTTTGTGGCATTTTCCTGATTATCAGCATCACAGCAGAAAGGGAAGTGACAGCCAGCCTCTCCCCCCACCAAAAAAGGAAAGGATTCGCAGTTTTGGGTCCTTGGTCCTACTACCAATTCATTCAACTCCATCCATTGTTGGCTATGGGTCCCCAACCAGGTAGATTTGGGTAAGGTAGGTGTATGGATGTGTGAAAAAATCATGGCAGCTCTGATCATGGACACCATTTTTTTATCCCTGAATTCAGATTTCACTGTCTCAAACTAATTTAATCTTCTTTAGCTTGGTACCTTCTTGATGTGTTGGAATAAAGTTCATGATTTCAATTTATGATACCTCCAATGCATCTGGAAGTGAGCAGCTTAAGTAAGTTTTTAAGGAATATAATGTTCGATGATAAAAAGTTTTCTTACGCCTATCAGAAATGGTTTTTCCTCTCAGAATTCAACCTATACATGAGGAGGTGTTTTGTTCTGTTCTTCATAGCCTTAAAAAGGTTTACTTCATTTTGATTGTTCATACCTAAATTACTGGCCTAGTATGCTTTATTAAGAGAGAAAGAGAGAAAATGCAGCTGCTCAGCTCTGCAACAGATCTGCCTGGCACTTTCTCTATACAAAAATAACGATTAGCAGCTGTGTCATGGGAATTAAGAGTTTTTCCAGAACAGGAAAAGTGCAACTGTGCTGATAGCACAGAAAAAAATAATTAAATAGATGAGGTAGATGGTACATCCTATTGATGAATAGGCAGCGTGTAATCATATTCTAAGCCTTTGTTTTAGCAGGGACTCGGGCGGGTGGAGAGGTCCTGAAACTGCTCCAATCTTTCTAAAAATGATCAGACTACATCCTGTACTTCAATTTAATATAATTTAGACACACCAAACATATAACTGAATATACATATAGGATACAACTCCAGCCACTTGTCCATTCACCATTTCTTTTTTCCATCCAGTTTACCTAATAACTTGAGTGGATCAAATCCTGTTTATGATTGTCTCATAACATTATCCCCTTTCATAGACAAGTGTCAGAATATTATAATAAAACTCAGGTCTTGTTTTCACTCTGCTAAGTAGAAATGATGCACCCTTATAGACTATGAAAATAAGATAATACTATAATGATTAATAATCAAAAGTGAGTATTACAATCTGATTATATTGAAGGCAGCAATATAAGGAAAATGAATATAGAAATATTATCTCAAGTTAGTTAGTTTGTCTAGCCAACATTACCTATTTTAACTGTTAACTGCTTCCTAACATCAAAAATGGAAATTTTTTTTACAGTACTTGCTATTTGGTTACTTAAACTGGAGAAGTCACAGCTCCAGATCTCATAATATGTTTGGACATCAGATTAACTTTAAAACTGCAATTAGCTTCATTTATACTTTATGCTAAACTGTAGTATAAAAATCTTGCACAAATAATACTATGCCAAAACCAGGGCTTAAAAAGGCTTAGCATCATCAGTCTGAACCTTGATACCCTCCAAATGTGCTGTCAAGATTTCCTAGAAATCTGCATATCTATAAGATGCTAGGGTGGAGAATGTTGGCTTAGCAAAGTATGAAGACCTGGGTTTTATTATAATATTCTGACAGTTGTCTGTGAAAGGGGACAAAGTTATGAGGCATTCATAAGCAGAAGTTGAGCCATTAAAGACTAAATGTCTACAGTGATCTTCTTGTACACACAGTTCTTGAGGTTTTTATTCATAATTCTAAGTTCCATAGGAACAGTACGTAGGAGATACTTTTGACTGATTGTATTATTTTAATCATGATTAACTTAGAGTCAGTGGATTTGAATGTCCTATGGGCCCTGTAAATATTGAACTAAAATCAAACAACTGCAATGAAAGACACGATTTTGCTGATGTCCTCCTTGTGATCTTCCTGGATGTGTCTGGCTGGACATGGTGAGATGCAGGACTCAAAATAGATACCCCTTAACCTAACATGGTGGCTTATTCACATGGTTTATTGCAATGTTAGTACTGGCGAAATTCTTCGTGAATTTATTAGATATAAATTTATAATATAATCCAGACATTAAAGTTGATTGGCTATTACAGCTAAACTCATACAGTCTATTACTCCATAACTGATCTGTTGGCATTTTGACCATTTAATATATTCTGCACACCTAGACACTGTTATGTCATGATGCATGCTAAAACAAACAGTGGGGACTTAGCACAAAAATGAACCTGCTCAGTCAGAGATATGAATAAAAGTGTGTAGACTGTACAGTGAGTTAAATCTACTTTCACAATTACACTCAGATCCACAAATGATACCTTCTAATTGGGTTTCCATTTGACAAAGTGGCTAAAATTACAGTGGCTAGATATTCTTGACAATTTATGGTATTAATCCCCATGGTTATTAAGAAGGAAATGGTGCATCTTGCTACTTAAGAAACCCTGCACTGGGTAATAGGCCATTGTACTTCAGATGGAAAAATAACTTCCTGAAAATAATAGTAACAAAATTTGGATTAAAGTTCAAAACATCATTAGAAAATAATCAGTGCTAAAAAATTTTGCATAACATAACTTGTATCATTAAGTTGCACTAGGCTTTGGATTATATCAACCTTTCAACATATTTTCCCATATGTTTTTTTCCCCTGGTAACAATATAAAACATTTATTTAAGGAAATGAAAGGCTCAGGGGACTTTGAGCAGAATAGCCAAGCAGTATTTGTTCGATTAAGAATCTGATTCAGGGCCAAGCAATTTGACCCTAAAAGTTGTTTCCATATGTGGACAAATATCACATAGACTTCTTTATTTTCTTTAAAAAGGAAAAAGAAAAATATAGATATATTTGTCAGCAGTTGACAATACATTGATGCTATCTTTTTGTTTTCATTTTAAAGAATATGTCAGAATTAAGGACAATTCACAAAGGTGACCAAAACTTAAGAAAACATTTTCAGTGTAAACAATATTTTCATGGTTTAAATATTCTCAGAAAAAGAATAAAATGGCAGAATTGAAAGGGATCTTGGAGATCTTCTAGTCCAACCTTCTGTTCAAGCAGGAAATCCAATATAATTTCAGACAAATGGTTGTCCAATCGCTTCTTCATAATCCCCAGTGTTGGCACACCTACAACTTCCAGAGACAAATCATTCCACGGATTATTTGTTCTAAATATCGGGAAATTTCCTCTTCATTCTAACTATCAGGAAATGTTGAGTTATTTTAAAAACAGCCAGGATGTAAATCACTATTTCAGTCCAAATAATTATGGTTTAAATCACTATTTGAAACTTAATAATAATGACGATGATTTAAATCACTAGTTCAGTTCAGCATGATTCCTGCTATATTTTACATAAAGCAATGCAACATTACAAAGCTAAAAATCTTAATAATCTTCCCAATGAGGGTGGAAGCTCGGTGATCTTCAAACTATTGCTGAACCACAGCCATCAAGAGCCCCAGTAAAATATGACCACTAAAAAAGGAGGCTGGGAAATGTAATTCAGCAACATCTGAAAGGTCACAGGTTTCCCCATCCTTATTTTTAGCATCTGTTTTTTTCCCTAGGCTAGTATGTTATACTTTCCCCAGCATTTCCATCATTTAAGAACAACAGGATAGAATTAAGTGTAACATCTGGGCTTCTTCAATTATGCTCTTGAGTGGTTGACAATGTGATCTTCTACTATAGCCTTCTCCAAGCTGGGCATCTTCCAAATGCATGAACTTCAGCTTCCTGAATATTTGAACACAAGGCCAATACAGAGACTTCTAGGCACTAAAGCCTACATAGCTGGATATTATCCAGGCTGCATTGAATTGGAAAGTATAATATGTGGCTTGGGACCAAATCTGACAACATGTCCCTGCCTGTTTGTTTTTATAGTGGACAGGACACAGAGGTGATAGTGACCATACCCACCTTTCACTTATGCTTCTTCAGCTACCCTCATTGGAGGAACATGGCCAGCTTCTGGTTTTTAAGGTGAAAGTTGAATTTGTTGTGCAGGAAATTAGAGTCAAAGCTCTATATTTTTAACATTTTTGTAAGCCTCTAGGAAAAAGGTCATACATAAATGGAAGTTAAGATTGAGAAATAATGTGTTCTGAGAATGCCTACTGGGATCCAGAGTCTGGTAAGAATGGAAAAAAAATGAATAGCTTATATGGATTACAACAAATACATTAAAGCTAGGAATTAAATTAGAAATTGAATAAAAATCTACATATTGAATAACCAGTAGAGGGGAAATCTGGTTTTAAAAAAGTGAAGGTCCCAGAAAGGATTAGTTTGTCAGAGCTCAGTTTTTCATAAGATAATAAAGTCCTCTCCCCACTTCTACCTTATACAAATTTTCTTGTTGCAACATCTCTTTTCTGGCATTCCACATGCAGAAGAGTCATTTTTTGTTAAGCAACTAAAACAAACCTAAGTGTTCTTTAGTTTTATGGAGTTTAAAGCAGTGTTTTTCCCCATGAGTTAAAAACATCCAATACGAGTAATCCTCGAATTATGACCACAAATGAATCCAACATTTATGTTGCAAAGCAAGACAGTTGTTAAGTTAATTTTGTGCCATTTTACAACTTTTCTTGTCACTGTTATTAAGTGAATAATTGCAGTTGCTAAGTAAGTAACATGGTTGTTAAGTGAATCTAGCTTCCTCATTGACTTTGCTTGTCAGAAGGGTCCAAAAGGTGATCATATGACTCCAAGACATTGCAACCATCATAAATGTGAATCACTTGCCAAGCATCTGAATTTTGATCCTGTAACCATGGGGATGCTGCAATAGTCATAAGCGTGAAACATAGTCATAAGTGCCTTTTTTCAGTGCCATTGTAACTTTGAACGGTCACTAAATGAACTGTTGTAAGTTGAGAACTACCTGTTGTAGCCACAAGCCACAAAATCAGAGGCAAAATTAGATGACCAAGAATGGGCTGAAGCAGAGCAGGACTTACTGGCTGGTTACTTGTTTGTTCGTTTGTTTGTTTGTCAAACATGTACAAGATAACAAGAATAGGTAGAGGACTTCCGGTTTGGCTTCTTCGC
>JAEANM010022527.1:0-11587 GCA_017656035.1 Myanophis thanlyinensis
CAGACAGAGGAGTTCAAGGTGGAGGTGGGGCTACATCAAGGATCAGCTCTGAGTCCCTTCTTGTTTGCTATGGTGATTGACAGATGAGGTCAGATGGGAATACCTATGGACAATGTTGCTTGCGGATGACATCATGATCTGTAGTGAGAGCAGAGAACAGGTTTAGGAACACCTGGAAAGGTGGAGTTATGCTCTGGAAAAAAGAGGAATGAAAGTCAGTCATAGTAAGACAGAATACATGTGTGTAAATGAGAGGGGGAAAGTGGAACAGAGAGATTACAGGGGGCTGAGTTTAAGAAGTTGCAGGAGTTTAAGTATTTAGGGTCAACAGTCCAGTGCGATGGGGAGTGTGGAAAAGAAGTGAAGAGGCAAGTGCAGGCAGGTTGGAATGGGTGGAGAAAGGTGTCAGTTGTGTTGTCTGACAGAAGAGTGTCAGCAAGAATCAAAGGAAAGGTGTACAAGACAGTAGTGAGAGCAGCTGTGCTGTGTGGGTTAGAGACTGTAGCAGTGAGGAAAAAACAAGAGGCAGAGATAGAAGTAGCAGAGATGAGGATGTTGAGGTTCTTTAGGAATGACCAGGATGGACAGGATTAGGAATGTGCACATCAGAGGGACACTCAGGTTGGCTAATTTGGGTACAAGGTCAGAGAGACTAGATTGAGATGGTTTGGACATGTTTAGAGGAGGGATAGTGGTTATATTGGTAGAAGGATGTTGGAGATGGAGCTGCCAGGAAAGACATCAAGATGAAGGTCAAAGAGGAGGTATATGGATGTGCTAAAAGAGGACATGAAGTTAATTGGGGTGACAGTAGAGGATGTCGAGAATAGAGTTAGGTGGAAAAAGATGATTTGCTGTGGCTCCTAATGGGAGCAGCCAAAAGAAAAAGTTTTTATTTAAAATGTTTATAGATGTATCATTGTTGTGTTTTCCCTTTATTTTATTATTTAAAATAAATTCTGTTTTTGGTTAAAACAGAAATGTTCAAAATATTTCCTTTTAAAATTTTGATAGTATATTTTTAAAGCTTTGCTTGCAATTAGTTAAATATATTCTATCTGTAATACAACTACATTTATTTTAGTAATTCACACCTAATTACTGAGATCTTAGCAATTGATGCTTGCTGGTAAGCTACAACAGAATATCTTATATTATTAGGGAGAAATGCTAAGGTAATTTTCAAATACCATTCCAAGAAACATGAAACCTCTCTAAATAGTTGAACATTCTGAGCTCATCCTAGGGTACAAACTTAGTTCATATAGAGCCAGTACTGGAATTCATCCATCATGAACTAAGAGTCCGGCAACAAACACACTCAACATTCCCTTGTGACTACACTATCAGAGGGAGATTAGTAGCAGTACTTAAGAAGCAGTCTTTCATGGAAGCTTGTTGCCATTACTGAACTGAACCCAGAGTGACCTGGATGACAAGAAGAAAAGCACTTCGTGTATCATATTTGAGGGCAGCAATGGTATAGTATTAAATGTCATAAAGGAAATTGATCATATCAACAAAGTTCACAAATATTGAATCTTTGATATTAATACAGTATTTTAAAACGTTTTTTTTTTCATTCAAGTTAGTGTGAATTTTGTCTTTTTATGAAAACGTAAGTGGAAAAATGTTGAAATTTTGAATGTTTTATGCCCCAGTTTCCCTTGCAACATTTTCTAGGTTGCACAGAAATATCAGGAAGCTGGGACAGGATGAAAAATGCTATATAATTTAGAGCAGGAATATGGTGGAATCAAGCAAGTATAATAGTTCATTTCTGAAATACAGTTATTTCCCTCTGCATAAGGAACTTTTATGAGTCATCTTTTTGCCCATTAGCAAAGACTCATTCCCCAATGTGCCTTCATATCCTTCCCACCTTTTCAACTCTTCATCATAAGGACTCATGACTGGAATTTTCTATGCATTCATAAGGTATTTGATGAATGGCACAGAACAACAACTCTTTTTTCCCTCCTTTTGTTTTTTCTTTTCCATTTATTAAGTGAAAAAAGCTAACAACATCAGTTGGTTTCATTTTCCCAGTCTAGCTCTGCAAGCAAATTTACAACTAGCTAATTGCATTTCTCCCAATAATGCTGCTGCCTGACTTTTTAATTTGCAGAGAAAACTTTTTTTCTCTACTATAGAATATGATTGTCTAACATTTATCTAACTGTATATATGTTTGCAAGGTATGATGTTGCTTAAACAAGTATGTGCATATGATCATTTCTATTACTCTACTCTTTATCTACATCCTATTTTAGAACTAAGGAAAATATTAACTATATAATGACCAGCCTACTTTCTTTCTCAGATTGACATAGATTTTCTCCCTTGGCTCTGGCTGATAGACTGTATTATCTTCTGCAATCCTTAATCCCAGAGATCATCTGCAAAGCATAAACAAGATGGTTCATTTTCCTCTTCTTTTGGATCTTACTGAACACCTCTGTTCAGCAATCTTCTCCAAAATTTCCCTTAAACACATGAGCCTTCAGCAGTTTGCTGATAGGTGCTCTATCCCTGGAGATTTTCAACAAAAGATTGGATGTTTGTTTGTCTGATATGGTAGAAGGACTCCGGGGTTGAACTTAGAAGACCTCCAAGGTCTCTTCCAGATATGATTCTAGTATAACACAGATCAGATTTAGTTTTATCAGACAGCATTACTGTATACTAAACTGATAGACTTGTTTCTGAGGTATGAGGGTGAAAATGGTGGTGTTGTGTGAAGTGCCCACAATTTTCCTGTTTGATTTTCATCATTATCTATAAGAGGAAATATCCATTAATGATTATTAATTGTGAAGGTTAATGTAAGGGTCAGAAAAATTGTCTTGCAGAGATATGCAAGTTCCATTACTAATGCAACAAGGGGAAAATAATTTGTAGTCTACAATAGATATAAAATAGTAAAAAAAAGCTCAGACATGTCCTTAATTCACAGGAGAGAAAGGTATAGCTCAGATTTGTAAGATTGTTCTTTTAGCTATTCTCAATAAAAATAAGTTTAATTTTCCTATGGAGATGATTTCTCTGTCTGATCTATCTGGCCTGGCTGACTGTTAAGTACTCACAGACCAGCAATGGAATAACTCTCAAAACGAACTCTGATCTCCAGGAATTTGACTTGAAATATTTCCTCCAGGCAGAAGACAATTGGAAACCTGATTCAAAAATGTTATATAACAGTTTGTACTTATCTACTCACTGGATATTGGTGGGGAATGATGGGAGTATTAAAAATGCAATTCAGTATTATTCTGATCTCCTATAGGAGTTTATTAAGAAATGTGAAGGAGATAACAAGTACATGTTACTTTTAAAACAATATTGCTTTAGTAATAGAAGCACTCTATTGGTATCCAGTATCTCTCTCACATGCTCTCATAACATTTAAGTGCCCTTGCTCTGTGGTCTCTCCATTCTAATCATGTTTATTGCTGTCCATTCCCATCAGTGGCATAGATTCATGGGAATATCATTAAAAAGACACATGGTTTATTTACTCATTAGCATATCCAGCTGTTAGTTTTCCTTCTTCCAATATTTCAGACTAAGTAGCCATTTGTCAAGAATAACCCCCATTCAATAGAGGTTGAAGGGTATTATAAAAACAAAGCTTTTTCCTTAAGTATTCTGTACAGTATCTGGTTAGAAGGAAAAATCTAACAATAGGATGGGCAGGAAGATTCAAAGCTTTTTCTTAAATATATCTGTTAAAATGAGTGAAATGTTACTTTATTCAATGGATGATATTGAATTAGGAATAATGAATAATAAAGTTTCTTCTCAACATTTTAAACCAACCCAACATTTACAACTTTAATCATTCACGTCCTATTCTTAACAGCCATCAGGTGCCCAGACTCATTTTAATTGAATTAAAATGAGCCAGCTGGGGAATAATTGGCTTGTCAGGGTTCCACACAACATCAGCAATGCAATCAGAACTCCAAAGAAATGAAAGTCCTTAGAATAAGATTTTATTGAAGTGTAATGTTACGGTCTGGAGAAATCCTGAATCTGAAATTCCTGGGCTTTCTCCACCCAAGTAAAGTGAAAGTTCACCCCACTAATTATCACATGTTAATATCTCACCAACCCCTTCAAAGAATGTTCCAACGTTCATTTCAGGACCTCCTCTAGCAGGTGTCCACAATCCAGAGAAGATTCTTGTGAGAAATACTTTAAAAGAATGCAGAATAGATAATGGCCTCCAAGTCAATTCTATAAACTTCCACGCCCCCAACCCGTCGGCTTTGCTAGAAATGTGTCAAAACTAAAAGGTCTGTTGTAATAATTGCAAAGCACCAACTAATAAATGTTTCCAGCACAAAATTCTCCTTTTAAGATTGACATGGCTCCTTTTACCTGGAGGCTCAAGGGTGGTCAAAAAGAGGTAACAAAAGTGCCTGGTAAGGCATAGAATAGAATAAAATAGCAGGCTTCTACATTACTAACTCTATTATTCTAACAGACTTATAATAATTATCTTCATTCCTTATAATAATTATCTTCATAACCTTTCACTTTATAATCTTTATCCTGGTGCCAAGGCACTCTAACATATTCACATATTTTGGGGAATTTGAAAGGAGGGAGGTCCGTGTAGATTGTATCAGTTCGAGAGCATAAGAGATGACCCTGGGAGCATCCCATTATATTCTCAGGATGGCGGTTACCAAAACACATCCATATCTGCAGATTGGCTGAATCCACATCATGCAGAAGGGAGGGGTTGGGTTCTAAAATCCTTTATTGTAACTTGTTCGTTGGCAGGAACTCAGATCCTACTTTCTTTTGTCTAGTTTCTTTTGTCTGTTTCACTTCTATCCAATAAAAAGTTCCTTTTGAGATATCACTGTTTCAAGAGTTTTTATTTTCTTGGAAAAGGAGAGACTGGACCTTGCACATATTACACATTTTACTTCCAAAATTACTATTCTATTAATTATCTCAGATATTAAGTTCCAGGAAGAAAACATTTCACTTGAATATTAAGAAAACAACTTTCTGATAATTATCAGATAAAAGCAAGAACCAGTTACAAAAAAAAGGTAGTAGAGTCTTCTTTATGGACTATGTTCAGGCAATGCTAAATAGCCATTCACCTTGGAAATTTTCACTTAGATTCCTGTGCTGAGCAAGAGGTTGGACTTGATGGCTTAGTGAATTGTTCCAATTGTTTCAATTCACATTATTTCATTTCTTTTTTTAAAATATTTTTTATTGAGGATTGTAATTACATAGTAAAAAGAAATACAAACTAAATTCAGAGAAGGGCAAATGGAAAGAATAAAAAGTGCAAAGAAAGAAATTATATAGATAAAGAAAAATATTTACATAAGTGATTTTTGATCTTCGTAAGTACAACATAAATGAATGTAATAGCTCTTCACCACCATAAAGTTAAAAATATCTCTTCTTCCCATAATAATAGCATAGCAATAGTATCTAGGCTCATATATTGCCTCATAGCTCTTTACAGCAGTTTACAAAGTAATAATCCACTTTATCTATGTGCAATCTATAAATCATCCAACATTTCAGTCCTGATGTCAGCAAAAAAGCCCATAAAGGGTTACCAGAATTGTATAGAACAGTGTCTTATTTTAACATAACATAACAGCCAACTTTTATATTGTTTCTTTTTAGTTTTGACAATCTTGATCTTTTTCAGATGTCATTGTAGGATTTGGTCCCTCTTTAGTTTTTCTTTTTTCCATACTATAGGCTTCTTTAAGGCTTTAATGAATCTTTTGTAAATCCAGCAAAAAGTCATTATCCAAGTCATTCTCTTGGTTTACCATTTGAATTTCCACTTTAATTGTCAAATTTTTAACCAACTCCTTTTATATATCCAGAAAATTCTTATTGTTTTGTGATTTGTGTGCCATTTTAGCTGTCTTATTTAAAACGATATTTAAGCGGCCGTTGTTTAATTATTTTAATTGTTTTTTAATTTGTATTGTATTGATATTGTTTTTATTGGCTGTGAACTGCCCCGAGTCCTCCGGGAGAGGGGGCGGTATATAAATCTAAAATAAATACAAAAAAAATATATAATTCACACGTTTTTATTATCCAGTATTTCCGATTCTAGTGTTTCTGCATCAGGAAAAAATGTTCCACATATGTTGTTCCTTCATTACTATCATTTGTATACTAGTAGATACATTAGTATCTTATGGATAATCTATTCATAGAAGCAGACATCATTGCTGGCATTGTAACTACTAATTTCTGGCCCCATTCTTTAAAAATCTCTTGGGGTATTTCAAACATTGTAACATTTTGTGCCATTTTATAAATCCCCATACCAAAAACTAAATGCAAGTTTACACTTTTTTTTTTGTTCCTTTTCTGTCTGGAAACTTTAGTCTATTCTAAGATCCAGTTTCTGAAATCATAATCTTTCAAATCTCTGATCACATTTCCATGAAAAGCTGTTTATTTTATGTAATTATTTCCAAAAACTTATTAAAAAAAGTCTCAATATTACCAATTTATCTGGACCCTTAATTCAGTTCTAACTTTCTCTTTTATAATTTTCTGAGATTAAAGTCTTTACATATACATTTTTCTTTGGTATACTTTGGTATATATTCAATATGTACATTGATACTGTTTGTCTGGGTACAATCGATTTTGAATAATGATGACAAAAATTTTAACAATGCTATATATAACAATTATTATCAAAACATATAACAATTATTATCAAAACATATTTGTAACAATATTTCCTTATCCTTAATTATTCACCTTACATTATTTAATGAAACATTCTTTTCAATTTTAAGTTTCTAACTTCTGCTTCTATTTTCTAGCTATTGATAAAATGTCTCCCATGTTAAACAGTATTGTTTCCTCCTTATTCTTAATTTTCATTATTAATCTATTCAACTCAGCAATTCTAGTATTTATTACATTTTCCTCTGTATGGATATCTTCATTCTTCCAATTTTGTGCATATACAATTCTCGCTGCTGTTAAAACATATAAAATCAAGTATGCATTTCCTTTATTGTATTTTTCTGGTGAGATAACCAACAAAAACAATTCTTGTTGTCTTGTCATTTCTCCTAGTCAAATTTGTATTTTTATCAATATTTTTTAGCCTTTGGACATGTCCACCACATATTGGTGCACATGTTTTTAAACATTTTTGCCATTCTCACTGGTGGCAAATGCCACCTATAAAACATTTTGTATAAATTTTCTTTATAGGCTGTTGACATTGTTAGTTTATAATTTCTCTTCCAGAGTTTTTGCCACTTATCTAATTCTATAGTGTATCCAAAAATTTTAGCCCATATTATTACTGTTTCTTTTACATGTTCTTCCATTTTAAAACTCAGTAAGCAACTATATATTCTTTTTCTTAATTTATCATCAATCCCTAATCTGTAGTCTGATCCGATTCGGTAGGTTCTTTATAAAATCCATGCATTTTGTAGAATGCTTTCTTGTACCTTGATTGCATTTGCATATGTGGCCACTGAGCCAAATCAATCCCTTGATCTTTCAGTTCTTCCTTCAATTTTAGTTCCCCTTGTTCATTTAGAATATCTGTCAGCCCTGAAGCCATTTTGGGGGATACTTCAGGGCTGCCACAGTGGGTACTGGCAAGCTGTGGCAATGGGAGGGGGGAGGTAGAGAATAGTAGGAGGCATGTATCATAACATTCTTTTCCATGTGAGTCAAGGACATCTCGCCAGCACCCTGGAGGGCCATGCCTGAATGTTATCTGAAGACCTGACAGTGACCAGATTGGACCATTGATGCACATGGACATTGAGGGGAAGGAACTTTGACTGTGCTTTGGGGTAGGGCAAACACGGGGCTTTCAGATTTGGGTTTTCCCCAGATGTGCCAATATGACATCTCTAATAAATCTATACTTTGAGGAAGATGCTTGCATCCGAGTTCTGATTCTGTTAGGGGGTATTACTTAGAACCCTGACATTAACTTTTAAAACTACCAAGCAGCTACCTGGTTTACCAGGTAGCGCAAAGACTCAGGGAAGATGGAGGAGAAAACAGCAATGACCAAGGGGGCCACCAGGACCAGTTCAGAGGATGTCTGCAGAACCCTCTGCTACCCATCAGCAGCTGTGGTGGCAGAAGTGGTGGCAGCACAGGCCAAGTGTCAGCAGGGAGTAGTGGTTTGGCCAGATCATGCAGATGGATCCTTCACAATGGAGCACAGCCGAGGGAATCTCACCACCCC
Organism: Myanophis thanlyinensis; assembly: GCA_017656035.1. Lineage (NCBI taxonomy): Eukaryota > Metazoa > Chordata > Lepidosauria > Squamata > Homalopsidae > Myanophis > Myanophis thanlyinensis. The sequence continues at coordinate 8,246 of JAEANM010022527.1, forward strand.
AAAAGTTGGTTGGCAGGTTGACACTCCAGGAGCCCCTGATCGCATCACATCAGACCTCTTTTTCCTTGCCAAATATATTTTAAAATCATTTTATTTAAGTCCTCAAACCTTTTTTTAAGTTTTATTGGAATCGTTTGGAACAAGAATAATAACTTTGGTAGAATAATCATTTTTATTGTAGCTATTCTTCCTACCATCAATAGTTCTAGCTTTTTCCATTTCTCCAGATCCAATTTTATTTGTTGTATTAGTTTAGTATAATTTTCTTCTTTAATAGTTGCACATCTTGCTGATAGCCATATTCCTAAATATTTTACATTCTTAGCTATCTGAATACCTATCTTTTCTGTCAGTTTGTTTTTCTGTTTATCTGTAAAAAATTTAACCAGTATTTTAATCTTTTCTTTGTTTATTTTCAATCCTGCCACTTCACCATATTCCTCTGTTATTATTATTATTAGTTAGAGTCCCATTTCTAGTGGTTCTTCTAAGATAAATACCAGGTCATCAGCAAACACCTGTAATTTGTGTTTTTGTTTTATTTCTGAATATTGTCTAATATTTTTAGTTAACACTTCCAATGTTACTATGAATAGTAAAGGGGACATTGGACGGCCTTGTCTTGTAACTTTATTTATCTTAAAATTCTCTGTCATGTCCCCATTTGCTATCACTTTTGCCGTTTGTTTGGAGTATATTGCTTTAGTCATATTTACAAAATTTCCACCAAAATCCATACATTTTAATTGTGATATCATAAATTGCCAGTTTACATTATCAAAAGCATTTTGCTCATCTAAAAAAATTGCTAATTGTCTTTCTGAGTGTACTTCATAGTATTCCAATGTGTTCAAGATAATTCTCATGTTTTTAATTTGTCTTTTAGGTAGAAATACATTTTAATCTGGGTGTATAAATTCATTCAATAATTGTCTTTTAGGTAGAAATACATTTTAATCTGGGTGTATAAATTCATTCAATAATCCTTTTAATCTCCCTGCAATTATTGAGGCATATATTTAGTAATCTACAGTTAATAATGATATTGATCCAGTGGTGGGATTCAAATAATTTAACAACCAGTTCTCTGCCCTAATGACCAACTGAACCAGCAGTTCTCCAAACTGCTCAGAAAGTTAACAACTGGTTCTAGCAAATAGGTGTGAACTGGTTGAATCCCATCTCTGTATTGATCTATAATTTTTATCTGCAATGGAGCAGAGCCTTCTTTTGGTATTAGAGTAATATTTGCTTCCAACAAGGTTTTTGGCATTTTAGCCTTTAGCAAAACTTCATTGTAAACCTCCAACATTGTCAAACCTAAAGTATCTTGTAAGTGTTCACATAATTCTGCTGGAAGCCCATCTGGTCCTGGTGTTTTATTTTTTATTTTTTAATTGCTTCTGGTAATTCTATCATCGTTATCCTTTTGTTTAGCATAGCTTTCATTGTTTCTTGTACTTTAATGTAGGAAGTTAGCAGCCACCTCTCTCCTAGGAGAATGAAATATTCTAGGAAATATTAAAAAGGGCAGAATATATTTCCCTAAAGGAGAAATGTGCTCTTGGAAAGCAGCCCCCATCTTTGTTAATAGCTCCAGCAGCTATTTTGGTGCCAACCCAATTTTGCAAGACAAAATACTGAGCTAGTTTTATCTACAACACAAAACTCCTTCACCCTCCACACATGATGGGATTACCCAACTCACCACATGGCACAAACAAAGCTCAAAATCTTCAACCAAATTTGAATCATGACCCATGGCCACAAGGGACCCTACAAATTTTTATAATTAATTTTAATTATTTTTAACTGTAATTTTTAAATATCAGCTAATTTAATTGTTTTATGCTGATTTTTAAATTTTGTCTATCTATTTTTATTTGCTGTAAACCGCCCCGAGTCCCTAGGGAGAGGGGGCAGTATATAAATTTAAATAAATAAATAAACCAATCAGGATAGTTGCCCTTGCCACAGGAACAAGAAACAAGATCATAGCCCAAGAGAGGGTATAAATCCATCCCTCTCTCACCCGTGTGCCTTTTTGCCCCAGATGTCAAACCATGTGGACCTGTTCACCAATAAACCATCTTTCCAAATAGCCTCCATGTTTCCAGTATTTTTATCCTCACCCTGGAACTGAACCCAGATGGATATTTTTTTCCTCCAACATTAGGTAATGCAGTTTTTTCTAAGTATTGTATTATTTTATTTTCCGACACATTTTCTTAGTCATATAATTTCCCATTATTTCCTCTATTTTTGTTTCATTTTGGTGGTGGAAGTTCCCCTTCTCATCTAGCAGTTTAAATATCATTTTCTTCTCTTTCTTTTTTTTTCAGGCATCTGCCAGGTTTATTAGCATTTTGTTAAAAAAAATTGTTTTGCTCTTTTAATTTTTTGTGCCATTTCTTCTTTTTCCATTAAGTTTAATTTATGTTTTGTTAGTTAAGTAAAATATTAGTTAAAATATGTAAAATCAAATATACATTCTCCTTATTGTATTTCTCTGGTAAAATGCCCAACAAAAATATTTCTGGCTTTAAATCAATATGTTTTATCATTTTTTCCAGCCACGTATGTATCTTTGTCCAATATTTTTTTGCTTTTGGGCATATCTACCATATATAATAGTATGACCCAGGTATCTGATAACATTTCCAACAATTAGCTGATTTACCCTTAAACATCTTTGCCAGCCTTGATGGCACAAAATGCCATCTGTAAAATATTTTATGCAAATTTTCTTTATAAGCAGTTGACATCGTCAGTTTATAATTTCTATCCCATAGTTTTTGCCATTTATCTAATTCTATTGTATAACCAAAAATTTTCACCCAAACTATCATTGTCTTTTTCTTCTTCTTCCTTCCAGCTGCCACAGCTCCAGTTCAGCCTTAATGTCTGTCTTCTCTTCTGCTGGTTTAAGGGGTTTTCCTCAATTCTACTGGGAGATCGCCATCTTCCCGTGATCTATGAGGTGCCTTCTCTATCTTCGTCATCTCTCCAAGATGACTTTTGGCCTCTTGATGCCTCTAGGCAGGCAGAAATTGGGTGGATTCAGTGGAGCCCCATTCCTGCCACTGTGACATCAGCTTCCTTCTCCAGATCAAAGTCTTATGTAACTTTTTGCTCTTTGTTTCGAATCATTTAAATTCTTAAACTTATGATTAATTTTTCTTTTTTCAAGAATGAAGCTTAAGTAACTTGGTGGCTTTTCAAATCTGTTATTATGGTTTCTAATAGCCTTATGACAAAAAAATTATTATTTATTTATTTATTAATCATATTTATATACCGCCCCATCTCCCTAAGGACTCGGGGCGGTTTACAGCAGATAAA
>JAEANM010022528.1:0-11587 GCA_017656035.1 Myanophis thanlyinensis
ACTCCTAACCCCCCCAACCGTCGCAGTAAGATACTGTGATCGACAGTATCAAAAGCCGCTGAGAGGTCTAATAGGACTACTACATCTTGCTAGCTCCCCAATATACATTTGCTTTCATACATATTTTGACATATCTTCTGAAAGTTAATGGATTGTCAGGTGGTAGTTTGAAATGTTTCTACATAAATGTTAACTTATATAAGTGTAGATAGTTCAGCAGCAGGATAGCGTTCCATCCATTGATATTGGCCAGCATTCAAGTATTATTTCAAGAAAGAGTCCTGTGTATGTGGCCTCCCATCCCATTTACTCTGTATGCTCATCCTTCAGAATTCCTGGGAAAATATGCACAGAAAGGACAAAATTATTGAGCAAATAGCAGACAATTGTGCCAACATTCCAGTAATATACTGTTACCTGCCTCCCACAGTCATTTAAAGAAGTGGTTCTTTTGAACAGCTGTTTAGGATATTCTAGGGCATAGAAGGATAAAGCTCTATTTTTTATATTTTTATTAAAAAACATTTTTAACATGAGGGTGAAGGGAAGAAACAACCTTTTGTAAAATTATATGTTCTGTACCTCGTATGAAGGCAGGCAGGAGCAGAAAGAATGGTTGTCTTTTTCAGTTACTTGCTGGGTTCCAAAGCCTAAAAGGACTTTAAGGAATTGGAATGATTGTGCTGCACAGTAGCCTCTTTCCTAGTTCTGTATGGGCCAGCTGTGCCTTGGAAAAAGACTTAAATAACTTTTGGCAAAAGCTGCAGTGATCATTTATATTCAAAACCAGGAGCCAGTACATTCAGATCAGAGTCTGCCAGTCAGTACATGATAGTATAATTTGATGTCCCTGAGCCACTTGCTAAGTGAAAAACACAGCTGGAGTTTCAAAAGGGGTCCATTTTTCAAGCTACAAATAGATGGATTTTCCAAATCTATCATTTGCTCAAATTTGTCAATAGCCATTTGGGCTTGGTTTCAATCAGTTTTCTTACACCATATTTCCTATCTAGTGTCATATACTATATTGTCTGGTAGCAATGCCCATTGTTCAGAATACTTACTCAAAACATCTCACAATTCAGTAGTAGCTGTTTAGGTCCATCATTCTGCAGGACATATGCACGTTTTAAAAATTTGTTCTATAAACATCCTCATCTCTCTGTTTGTGGAGGGAGGGGTTGGATCATTGCTGCAGTGTGAAAATTACAGCGGTGTTTCATTTTCTCTTAGTCAAATATATTCTGGTTTGTTTTCTTCTAAGCGATTGTTTAAGCAGAACTCTTCTGAATATCAAAGTCTGTATGTGTATATTGTAGTCAGTAGAACAGGAAATGTTTTACAGCCCCTCAGCACCCCGTTTCCTGTTTAACTATCACACATGTGGCAAAGAGAAGGTATTGCTCCAACCAATGAGAATCCTGAAACATAGAAATGTAAACAACTATCAGAGAAAGCTATTGTTCTGAGTCGATTTAAATCGTAACACCATCCCAAGCAACATAAGTTTAATAGCAGCGAAAACATTAGGAAGTTTGAACTTTGAAAAATAAGTTGGAACATAGGAAATGCTGCTTTAAAAAAAACAATGGAGAACTGTTTCACAGTCAACAATAAGGTAGGAAGCTGCTTAGTTTCTTTAACTTGTAAATAACAAAACACTTGAGTGCATGTTCCAAAAATTAGAAATACATTCCTTCAAAAAACAGTACACATTTTTTATATTTGGATCTAACATTGGCTGGTCCTAGATGATATGTAATTAGGCTGGAACCATACTTAGCCATATAGTAGAACCATATGAAATCCAAGTGATTTAAATTAGTCATTTTCCATATTAAATCATCAGTAATTTAAATTCTTTAATATTGGTAAACTCACTCTTAACTAAGATTTAGAGACAAGTCATAATCAATTGTATATTGAATTTATACCGAACTAAAGTCCTTGTATATACTATTCTCATGCATTTATTGTTGTTCCCTTGTATCTGTGATTACATGCTCCCTCTTGCATGTAAAATATTTGTGAATATGTGTGAAATGTTTTAGAAAAATAAAGTGTTTGCATCTTCAACAGATGCGCATAAGAAATGAAATTATCCATAATAGTATTTGCATGAAAAATACAGATAATTTGGAAAGGATTATATGACCATTCTCATTCTTTTTAAACATCAAAATTCTGATTTTTGTATACTTGTATACTATAGTATACTTTTGTATACTATATTTGCCTAACATGCATACATACCTGCAGATAGTTTAGCATTTTAGCATTTATTTTTGAAGAAAATAAAACTCCTAAATCCTGGGATATAGCTTACTGCTCCTATCTTGGACATATCTTTTCTGATCAAATGTTTGTGTTTACTGGACTGATGGCATAGAGCTAATAAAGAGTTATTGCTTGTAATTTTTCTGTATTATTTTGATGTGAAAGAAGAGTTTGCTTGGAGATAGATATTTATGGAGATTTCTTGTGCCATTAGGAACTGTTGCAAAGAAAAGGTAAAGAATCTTATTGTGTGATGTTGGTGAAAGAATTTTTTAAAATAGCCTATGTTCTCTTTCTGTCCCAAATAGTTAAATATAATTTCATTATGAACATCTGCAGGGGTAATGGGATTACTAGGTCATATTTGTAGTTTTCTGTCTCAGCTATGAAATTCACAACCTTTTTATTTGTTATGCTTCTGAATTTTTCTCCTTTTAGAAAGTGATGAGAAATTTACCTCCAGGTTAATCTTGACCAGGCATCCTGACATTTAAGAAGTCAATGGCATGCCAGTTTTAAAAGTGTTGCTTCTTGATTGTTAAGGTCAAAAATTTAAACTTGCTGTCACAACTTTGGGCAGGGTGTAAGTTTGTTGGTGTCCATTTTACTGTCTTTCAATAACTTCTATATAATATTCCAATCAAGGGAACTCAAATTAAGATGCTACCAACTAGTATGTGAGCTACTGGAAACACTGTGTGCCTATTGTCTGATTTGATTTCATAGTAAGAGTTTCATTTCATGCATCAGAAGGATGTGTAGTGTAGAGAAAAATGTGTTCAAAACATTACAGCTGAGTGTGTTAGCTGTCTGAATCTTAGCTGAGTTTTTAATTTAACATTAAATATTACAGCAATAAAACTGCAGATTCATGCAGAATGCCTACTTAGCAGTAGTTATGTCACACTCTTGGTGAGTGATTCCCTTGTCTCAAATGATCTAGAAGAATAGTTTGCAGTGTTTTTCACATCTTGGATCCAGCTTTAAATAGTTTGCAGCACAGATCTATTCATACAGGTTATACCTATACATATTTACTTGAACTTTCCTTGTTCTATAAGATGTCGTTCCCCCCCCACCACAAGAAAACATTGTAGTCATATTCATAGCTTTTTATTTCTGAGTAGGCATGTAGTAATCAAATAACAGGCATGTTTACAATTGTTTACTAGGTTTTTTATGTTACTAGGTTTTGTTTGATTTATAGACCGCCCCCTCTCCCTAGGGACTCAGGGCGGTGCACAGCCAATAAAAAACATAGATACATACATAGATATGTTTACAGCAGCAGTATGCAATTGTTTGGGGTTCAAAGTGAGTACTGAATAAGATACCAGAGATCACTCTCCAAAAGATAGGCAGAGCCGGGATGAAGGACACATGTAAGACAAGAAATAAAATTTAATTGAATTAATTTATACTAATTAATTAAATATAGGAAATAATATTCATCCCTATGGATTAAATCATTTTCCTTTTGTATCACGTCAACTTTTTTAATTTTTGACCTTTAGGGAGTTGTGCTGGACCAAACTGAAGGCTTCTGTGAGTCACATGTGGCCCCAGGCTATTAAATTGTGTGTCTGATAGAAAATAATGTTTGTACCTCAAGGTTGAACTGTGTGGTCTTTGCTGTTCTCTGAAAACAGCCAATGTCAGAGAGTACTAACTACTCCACAAATTGTGTGTCTCTGGCTTAAAGGACCAAGCCAAAAAGAGGAACTTCTGAATTGAATACAGTCTATTGTATTCTAGATGACTGTTTCTTAAAAACAATTCTATCTGGATCGCAAAACGGTGTTTGTATGGGTTATATTTATCAATATGTATTGCATTAAATATTGAAATATAAATATTCAGTGCTACTGCTGGTTCTCACAATTGTTTGATGGGATTTTGCTGGCAAATTTGAATTTTGAGTACCCTTGATTGGGTCTTAGGGATCCCCTGGAGTCCTAGGAGACATTTTAAGAAACATTGATCTATGCTCTTTTGCCAGGTAATATGAAATAGGCTGCCACTGCAAGTGCATTTGAAAAAGGTAGCTTATCCTGTGCTGTTGTTTATTTTATTTTTATACTGGAATTCTTCTTGAAAAAAATCCCCCAAAATATACAAAAGAATAATAAAAGATCTCTTCAAGAAAACAATAAAACTAACAGTGTCAGTGAAGACAATACACAAAAAGCAAAGCACAATTCATTTTTAAAAAGCAGTCTGAAGAGGGAGGTTGGTCCTGAAGCACGTGTTACTCTAGAATTGCCTTGGGTAAAAAGGCTTGTTTTCAGTTGTTCAAAGAAAACAACATGTAGAGGACAGCTACACATTTCCTAATTTATTATTAAATAATTTGTGTTCTGCCAGTGGCTTTCAGCAGTTTACAGCAACAGAAATGCCAAATAAAATTATATTGTCATAAAATCATTGTAATAATTCCACAAAAACAATAAAAAGAAAATACCTACCCAGCAAAAAAAAACCTACATTAAATCCCAATGGCTCTAGGAAACGGAATAATTTGTACAGCCTTCCTGAATGAACAACAGGATAGAATTCCCTGTTCAGGAGGAGGTTTCCAAAGGATGGGCACCAGCTTAGACCTTCTTCCTGAGAAAACGCTACCTTTGTCATGAATAGGATTACTAGCAGGGCCTCTCCAGCAGGTATTTAAAGCTTTGGTAAAATAGCTTTGAGGGAGGTGGTCTTTAAATATTTGGACTTTAAGCTGGTTTTGGAACATCTGTAAATTTGAATGTACAAAAACGGCTATTGCCTTGTTTCCAGATGAGTCATTTACCATTACAGCAGTTACAACTTGCTTCACATGCTTTAAGGAGAGTCCAAAATGATGATGTTTGCCATTTATAATCTTCCACTATTTGTTCTGTCATTTTCTTTCTGTAGACAATCTGACAATGAAGAAATTACAGATGGGAAGGGAAAAAAATTGTTCACTGGTTGGTGAACAATCAGTATGCACTGTCCCTGGTTAGGCAGGTGATTGGGGAAAAATGCATGCAATACAATATGTAACAATATAAATGTATTAGAACTTTATAATTCTATAAAAAGTATACAGTATAAGGGAAATATTGTAGGCTTTTTGATTAAAATAAGGGGTTGGGTTAAAAAGAAAATATGCCAATATCAGAGGGTCTCCTCCTCATCATGTCATGAGGGAGGAAAGATCCCAAAACACAATACTTGAGAGAAATTGTTATTTACCTGACCAGATAAGACATTAGTAACCTGAGCAGTTCCCTAGAAATCAGAAATAACAATATAAAGAGGTCCTTATTATTTTCATCAGCAGAGGAAATCAGAGGATTTCTCTGACAGCCTTTTAAAAAGACTACATTAAATTATTTGGTAAAATCAGTTATGAAACTAAAGAAAGCCATGTTTAGAGGAAATGTACAGTTTAGTCATTATGCTTAAACCTGGCTGCAAACTAAGATTAATAGCAATCCAGCTGGTGCTTAAAATATTAAAATATAAATTCAGACTAGTAATGAATTAATGCAAGCACGTTTTAAGGTACTTTGTGCATTTTTATTGGTAGCTTATAGTTGAAAATATGAATTTTGTTCAGTCTAACCAATCAAGATACTGAGGGGCAAAGCAGCACTTCCAGAAAAGTGGGGTGGGAAATGGAGAAAAGAAGGGGATGGGGGGTGTGGACAGAGCCCACTTGTGCTAAAGAATTTGTGCTGCCTCTTGGATTTGAGAACATAACATTAAACCAGCTAACCTGGCTTTATCTTGGTTCCAAGTGAATATGTAGAGCAGAGTAAAATGCACATGCAGTACTGAATTAGGAGTCAACTTACAGAAATATAAATAATCTTTGTAATAGTGTTTGTGGATTAGAACAGAAACACCACGGCTTTTTTGATTGCTGTTAACAAAGGAGAGCAATTATTCACGGGGAGTTTATCTTTCCTACTCTTAATGAATATTTACCACTAGAGGGAAGTCTTGAAACAGCAAAGTGCTCCTCTGTTCACATTTTGATTTCATCAAATATATTACAGGCTTTAAAAATTTCTGCCATTTGTAACTGGAAACAGTTTATAAAACTGTACATAAATTAGCTAATAAGATCAAGTTAATAGTTCGTATGCACATGCATAACAAGAGACTAGAGTTTTATATAACTCATGGGTATTATATACTTAACGCTGTAAAGTGCTTACTGGACATTTGTGAATCCCAAAGAGCAGAATACAGCAAAGGCAGACATAAAACAAACACAGAAGTTTCCAGTGAGTAACAACAAAACAGGATGGCCTCCGTATGTAGCGCAAATGAAAGTCTACAGTGCTACAGTTATACCCATTTATGGTATTTAACTCCCAATAAAGTTTCCTAGTTTATTCGTAGTAACTTTGGTCTTGTGCTGTTTGCACCATTCTGGATTTTTTTTTTTTTTTTGTCTTATGTGAGAGTGTTCTACAACACCACAATTTCTCACATCTCTATGCTGTGCTCATACCACATATATAGATACAAAGTCATAAAAAAAGCCAAATGGCATCTGCACTGATGCAATGGAAGCCTTGTCCTTTTTTCATGTGTGTGTGTGGCACATGCAGTATATCTAAACATGGAGCAGAGCTTTGATTGCCTTGTCAGATGTCACCTTGATTTTTTTTTTGACACACACATGCACCCTTCCCTCCTACAGGAGGTATCCTTCCTCTTACACATTTCTTTTACAATGGCATGTCTTCCTGATTCCATAGCAAGTCTGTCATATTAACTAAGGTCTTCATTCCACAGCCGGAGAAACTCAACCAGTAGCTTCTATGTGTTTCATAATCAGACAAAATAATCCATTCACTAATGACAAGTTGAGATATGTTGGAAGTAAATCTAAACAGTGATATCATGACATATATTGGTACACAAAGAAAAGTAACAATGGTACATAGTGCCTATCAGTTTAAGCAGTGTCTGTATAGACACAAACTAAGCCCTCTTTGGAAAGAGAGCCATTCTACACCACAAGAAGGCTGATTAGATTATTACATTTGGGGTCATTCACAACTTGCAATTCTGAAGTTTGCCCAGCACACCAATTCTCCATATCTGTTCCTGGCTACTTCCAGATGGACAGAGGTCACTCACTATTGACCATGTTTTCAGCTAGCCTTCTTCATTCCTAGGCTTCAGGCAGTCCTAATATGAGTCTGCAAGGAAGGTAACCCACAAGATACTAATAGAATGGCACACTCCAATGATGACAATCACTGGAATGACTCCTCCAATGCTCTCAATGATTCTTGCAACCCCTTCTTCATATCTATATGTACTGTAGCTGGGCTACTTTTAAACAGGATTTTCAGAAGAGTACTATACATTTTTCAGAAATCGCTCAGTTGACAAATTAAATCAAATGATGGTGAAATTCTCCACATGTCAGTCAACGTAGTGGCACTGCGCATTTAATAATCCAACTTAGATGTCAGATTAAAATTTGCACAGCAAAATTGCTTTGGCGTAATGATAGAGTCAGTAGACTGCCATAGAAAGGCATGTGATCGGCAGCCAAGGAGTGACTTCATTTCCCTGTCAAGACGTTTGAGATTTGGAGGTTAGAAACAGCAGTGAATTCATGCACATAATATCAACCTAACATCCTCTTCTTGCAATCTATCATTTACAAAATTTAAAAATAACAATCTTTTTGTAGTTATCAGAGCGTAGCAAATAAAAGAAAAAGATGCTGGGGTTTGGGAAACAAAATCAGTTAACTACTGCCCAGTTACGGCTTCAGAACATTGTTGCTGTCTTTCTTCTGGAGGTATTGGGGACCTGGCAGTTTCTGCTTGACAGGACAGGAGTTCTGATCTTGTTCTACTACCTGCCTCCTGAAGTTTCCTCCTTCTTGCCCAATCCCTCACTACACACTGGCAAGTGGATGGATGAGGTTTTTTTAGATATGTTTCCCATAATCCCCATTATTTTCCTCACAAGGAAATGCACTGAGGAAATAAAGTGCAGCAGAGGTAAGGCTGGGGCGTCTATTTTTCTATATGACTATATCAGTGTTTCCAACCTTGGCGACTTTAAGATGTTTGGACTTCAATTCCCAGAATTCCCCAGCCAGCTTTGAATTCTGGGAGTTGAAGTCCAAACATCTTAAAGTAGCCAAGGTTGAGAAACACTGATCTAGATACCCTTTGCTTCTCCCCCTCCCCCTTTCTTCTTTTTCCAGTCCCCAAGGAACAACTGTGAGGACCCTGCATAATGGTGCACATGGGAGAACCAAGTTAGAAAGACCAGCTTTGTGTAAGTGACCTTGCAAGTAGGAATATGGTTTTTTTTTCTTTTTGCTATAGGATGCGTATAGCAAATTCAATGGGCACCTTTATTTTAAAACCAAAGCAATTTTGCTGGAGTGTGGAAAGGAAGGAAGTATCCTCTGCATCATCGCAGATGAAATGGTGGGTAGGGAGCTAGCTTCCCTGCGATGCTCTTGCATTGCTGTGAAAGCTTTGCAAATAATAAGGTGCTGCACGACTACGGCAGGAGCAGCTTTGCTGCCACAACCTGTATTGGCATGCCTTTCTGTCTCAAAAAGGGTCACTTATCTTTGCATTTTACCACATTTGGGTTTCTCACAATGATCTTCAGCAAATCTACGACAAAGCATTCAGGAAACCGCAGAAAGGGTGGAGCACCAGCAGGGCGTGTGTTCCTTGTTGGGAGGGGGAGAATCCTCCTTCCCAACGGGCACAGCAAGCAACCGAAGACTGTTCACTAGGGCAAAAGAAAAAAGAGAGTTTGGTGTTTCCAAATGAGTGTTTAGCCTGAAATGGACCCTTACCGTACTTGGCTTCTTTAAGAGTCCAGATAACATCACTGTTGCTAACCAGTTTTATTCCAGCACAGAGTGCCACAGAGACTTTATAAGGCTGTCTTTGAAGCATAGTGCTTTTTGCCTTGTCCTATCTTTTTGAAATGGCTCTTCGCCTGCTTCTTGCTGTCTTGCATGGGGGTCACTGCATATTTGAATTCCCCTTCATCAGTTTCTATTTCTGGATCTCAGTAAATATTTTAATAATTAAATTCTTCCTTAGAGGCACTCTGGTTTCTCCTCACTTTTGTTTAATTCTGTTTTTAGAAGTGCAATCTTACAGTTGCGGGACTGACAAGTAATAAGAAGTGATTTTAGCAGCAAAACAAAATCCAGCCATTCTGTTTCTGCTAGGTCAGGAACTAATTAATTAGCAATATCATTTGATGCATGTTGGAAGGAAACCCCTGAGTGGGGCTTACTCTGAAAGGTCATCAAGGTTTCAACTGAACCCAAAGGGGAGTTTACTGTTCACTCCCAAATTAATATGTCTAGCATTTAAACCTTTGCACCAGTTCATAAATACTGCACCTGTTATGAGTGAACAAAAGTTAGTTTCCTTAGAAGATAGAAGCAAGGAGAAGCTACTGGGAGATTGATATAAGGAGAAATGGATGTTTCCATATATTTTTGAATAAGAAAATTACTTGTTTATAAGAAAAAATGCTGGATTTTTATCAGGAAAATAAATGTGTTACATAGAATTATTATTTTAATTCCATTTCCAGAAGATTATAGAAAAGGAACATTTTGACATCGGCCAGGAAACCAATGGGAAATCAATACAATAAAAATGTAGTGATCAGTCTTGCTAATCATAGATATCTATAATGAACTACAGTGATTAAAAAAAATGATAAAAATACATATATCAAGACCTCCACAATACAAGTCCCACCTTTTTGCACTTGTGCTGCAATCCAGTAGGCAATTATGTAAGTGGAAGCTTGTATTACAATTTCATAATGCATGTTTTGTCACTTGCCCTCCTGCTATTTGCTATTAACCTTCTTTGTTTCATACCAAGGCTGGAAAATTCTTCATTTCTTCAACGGGGAAAAAAAAGTTCTGTTAACTTGCATTGGGTTAGATAAAAGTGAATTCTCAAATACATAATTTTTTTTCTAAACTTGTGATTTTAAAGTTAGCCTTGAGATTTAGATAGTATAATGTAAATTTGTTTTTGAAGACTGTGATCTCCTAACGTTCATTTACGATGAAAAGCTATATTTGAGTCAGAATAAGTTTGTGTTCTCTGCTTAGCACCTTGTCTGAAACTAGATTCTCATGTTAGGTCTTTTCCAGTCACCCTCCTTCTAACAGAAGATGAATCTGAAAACTTTACCACAGAGCTTGAGCCCCTATGGTAAAACATTGGAGGTTTGAACCATCCTCTTTCAATGGTCTTCTGAATTAACATGCAACAGCTCTGCCATCACCTATCTTCTAGAAAGCAGGCAAGCTGATGTCCTCTCTCCCTTAGGCCAGTGTGAGGCAGAGATAGACTTCTTAGAACCCAGGTTGTTTTCTGGCAAATTAAAAGGAAAAAAACTAATAAATTCCATAGTGACATTTCCTGCCCTTATAGTATTAATATAGCCCTTATAGTATGGCTAGGAAAATTCAGCCGTTCCTTTCCCTTCCTTCTTTATGGGACAAAAGATTAATCTCAATAGGGATAAATAGAAGCAAATTTTGTTTTCAAAAAAAAAAAAAAACAGGGAGTGTAAAAATCATGTTTAACTTTCAATATTACAGTGCAAAAATGTTTACTGACAAAAGACAGCAAAGTGTAGAGTTATTCAAATGTCAGACAGTAACTTAAAGGGATCTCCAATAGAAAAACATACAGGAAAAAATATAAAGCTGCAGCAGACCACAAGATAATGCTGGTCTCCTCTTATTTTTAGGACTCTGCTGCAAAGGGAGTCCAAATTGCATAAAAATGCAAAAATACTAAGTTTATATAGAAACAATAAATATCAGCAGCAAAAACTTAGTGTAAAAATACACTTAGTAAAAATAAATATAAGTTTACAGAATTCTACTAAACTTCCTGTTTCCTAGGATGACTTGATACCTGGTGCTAAAGCCCCTTTCTGACATCCATGGATCGTCTCAGTTTGTTGTTGATTGCATCTGTCTTCAAAATTCAGGAATGCTGCTCTCTGATCTCAGCATTCAATTTTGCTTCTCTCTTTTCCCAAAGAATTATTTGCAATTTTCAGAAAAACAAATGATCTACCTGAAGAGGTGAGTATACATAGTGAGTTTCCTTCCTTAAGAAGATCCTGTTTGAAGTAGATTAAATTCAATCCTTTATTGTCAATGCACAACATGTGTGCAGTGAAATTGAATGAGCCTCCATCGTTACAATCACACAAAGCACAGAAACACAGAATACAAACTGGTTATTATAAGGAATCCAGAGAGGCCAGATGTTTAGAT
>JAEANM010022529.1:0-11587 GCA_017656035.1 Myanophis thanlyinensis
AAAACCCGGCCGGACGCCCCGGACAGGACGTAAAAAGAGGACATGTCCGTGCAAAAGAGGACGGTTGGTCACCCTATCATAGCAAATTACCTAGCACCAACTTTCAAATATTTACCTTCCCAAGATTTCCTTAGGTTCATATTTTTCATAAAACTCTTCAGATGTCTGGCTATCTGGCAGTTCTTCAGTTTTGGTCATTTTGGTCTTCTTTTTTTAGCAGCTTTCCAAAAGATTATTTTAAGATGACAAAATGCTGCAACAACAGAAACAGGAAAAAAAAAACACCTCCAAGTAATCTTTCTCCTATGTATAGTTACTGCAAGGAATTTCATATTGTGCTGTATCCTGCAAGGGTTAGTTTCCTTTGTGCAATTATAGAACAGTGTTTCTCAACTTCAGGAGCTTCAAAATGTATATATTCAACTCCCAGAATTCTCCAGCCAGATTCAAATCCTGGGAATTGAACTCCACACATCTTAAAGTTGCTGAGGCTGAGAAATACGGCTCTAAGATTGGTATGCAAAGTTGTAGAAATGACTGTGACAGAATATTTTTAGACCTAAAACCTATTTGGAATATATGTTAACTGAGCCCATTTGTCAGATTTCACAGAGGCATGAAGGTAACTCTTCCATTCCACAAATCTAGTTAAGGGCAGAATATGAGTGGGTAAATTGATTTAATGCAGACCCAAAAGAATCCTATTTATGCAGAAGATCTGCTTATTATAGAATACAAAAATCAAGTGTGTTTCTTTTCCCTTCCTTGGCTCCAGAATTTAAGTGGTTTCTCTTCTCCTTTCCAAATATTTGGACTCTGACTAATTCCTCTTTTGGCGACTTCTTTGTGTCATGTAAATCTATAAAAAGGGGTTAACTGAATAAATCATGATTTGCTTAATCTTGGTCAAAATAATCACAGTCAAAAATACTTGATGAAATTGGTGGATTCACACATTTCATTTAGCTAAAATGTAGTTTGCTGGGTTTTTTTTAGTAAATGTAATGGCAGAATCCAGGCATTGTGGCTTAGCAGGATTTATGTACCTCTGTGATTTGATTAATAAACCATGACTCATAAACTTCAGGCTTAGGCATCTGTATATACACTGGCACTAAAATGACTAATTCTGCCTTGAGTAAATTTGTTCACATTCATTTATCCTGACCTATTTGAGCCTTCTCTCTCTTGCATCTATCTTTATTTTTTATTCTATCCTCATAGTTTTGCCTTCCTTATCTCCAACAAATACCTCTATGCTTGTCAGCCATTGTTCAGTTTGCTTTAAAAAACAAGTTTAGCACTATTCATTCTTTTGAATGCACCTGTTCCAAAACACTTTTGCAAAATTAAAATGCATGTTTAACTTGGCCATGGGATCATGAGTCCTTTCTATTTTCCTGACTGGCTTTCATCATCATCTCAACATTTATATTACAAAACTACTCAAGATATTAATCTTTCTTCTGTCATTAAAATAAGTCAGCTGGTGTTGTGTTTGCTCATCAGAATTAGCCCTCTCCCCATATGATGGCCCCAACTCTATTAGTCTTTCATATAACTAAAACGCCTGGTATTTTTCTCCTGAAATTATGGTAATTGAATCCATTCTACTGATTGATTATAAACATGGATACAATTGTAGTTCTTTTCTCTTATGTGATTTTGTTATTTTTGTTCAAGTGTGTTACACAGATGGAGAAATAAACTTACAATTTTCTTAAATGTATTTACAGTGCTTTATCTTTTTTAAAATTATGGCAGGTCAACATTTTTGTGTCTAAACTGAAACACACCACAAATAATGAGGATTCAGTGTGGGAAATGTTAACTTGCCATAATTTAATTTCTCTACTGTGATAGAAATAAAGCCAAGATAGAAAGGTTAAGAATAAGGCTGAATCTGAATGTTCTATTGAACTAAAAGCAATTTCCTTATATACTGTGTGTGTTTGTATACAGCCTGCGGGGAGCTGGTTTTACACATGGATCCCCTTGAAATAATGACATACATTAGTTATCATTTAAGACAGGTTGTTTTAAAATAAAGGACAAAGGTAATCTGGATCTGAACAGTATGGTGATTCAGTTCAGATATAATATAGTGTGTATTAATTAGTTTGAGGCATACCCCAAATATTTTCCTCTTTCTGATTGCTAACTGTAGGAAAGTGATTCACTTTTAAAAGCAATAATTGGGGATTTTAAGAAATTTCAAAAAGAAGTTTCCCTGGAAAGCAGACTGTAAGATCAAAATCTTTGTCTTTCATCATAAAAGCCTTGAAAATACATTCAGATAGCCTGGGAATGGAAAATGCTAGCTTTTCCTACAGGTTCTACCCTTATCTTTAATGTAGTGCTAAATCCAATCTCAGCCTCAATCTTAGTCGTATTTCCCTGTATGTATCTCCAAATCAGCTGCTACCCTTACAGAGTTGCATAATTTAATTCGCTAAAGAAGACCAATTTCTTGATAAAAGACATGATTACTTACCCTAAACGTCATTTGCACAATCGGTGCCTTCTAACCAAGAGTAACCCTGCAGAGCCAATCCCAAAGCCCACCTTGGAAAAAAAAAGTCCCTGTGATTTGATGGCCAGCAATTAAACCACATAGCAGCGTCTCGTGCTCTCTTTTAATTTGTTGTGGATCACTCACACCGTGGCGACTGCATTGCCAAAAATAAAAATCGCAGTGCAACTTGAGAATTGTTCCAAGTCCTCCAGTTTGCAGGCTCAGCTCCCTCTCTCTGCTTAGGTTGGAGTGACCCTCTTTGAGGTGAAGGAATTATTCAACAACCAACAGCGCTCCCATGAATGAAAGGACAAACAGGGATTCCTTCTCCAAGGAAACAAGAACCAGGAACATAATCTGGAATGCATGCACAATGTGATTCCACAAGGCAGGGCATGTGAAGTGCAACAGGATTGGTCTTTTGCTTTTGAAGAGGCAACATTTAGGGGTGGCTGAGAATGCAGTTGGCCCTTAAACAGCATATTTAAATTATTAAAACGGTGACCAAAAGAGTCCTCATTAGTTTTCCTTTTATTAAAGAGTGTGAAGAGTGATAACTTACCGGGATGAATTCTGTTGTCTTTCAGTTTGTCTCATGATTCAAAACAATACCTTTGACGCAAGAGAACACATGTTCCACCTATTTTTATGTAATGAAGCAACCATTGCTTCATTAATTCACTTCTATAACGCCTTGTATCTTAAGGAGGCACATTTGGGGCCAGCTGAGAATGTTGGCCCTAAATGGCATATTTAAGTTGGCCCTAAATGGCATATTTAAATTCTTAATCAAAAGCGTATCATGGATATTTTTAAATTTTATCCAAGACACACAAAAAAGATCCCTAAACAACACATACAAGAACGCACATATTCCCATACCATTACCCACTGTTCACTCTTCTCCACTCTTCTCCACTGCTGCTACTATTCCTATTACTACTCCCTGTGAGTATTGTTAGAGAAAAGCATAGCTTTCTAGCTGTTTTCTGGTGCTTTACTTCCACATACAATACATGAGCATCTCCTTCCCTCCGCTACATAGTAAGCTCTTTCATAGCAAAGCTTTTATAGCCAACTTTGTTGTCCTGATGCTGGGAATAGGACACAAACACCAAAACTTTTTTTTTTTCATTCAAATTTACTAGAATTATTTCAGTATTTTTCTCAAACTTGGCAACTTCTTTATTCTGAGAGTTGAAGTCCATACATCTTAAAGCTGCTAAGGTTGAGAGATATTGCATTAAACAAGACATTAAGCCATGGGTTAGTGATGTAGCCAAAGCATCTGAGTTATAGTCACAAATTAGCCAAGTGTACTAGAACTGATTGTATTGTGTAAAACCAGCCCAGCATTTCTCCAGTGCTGCTATTGATTGTAAATTGCCTCTAAAGTTGAGTGATTGAAAAAGAAAATCTGATACTGATTGGGGAATTCTGGGAGCTGAGTACACATTTTAAGATTACCATGTTTGAAAATTTTGGATTATAATAGTTAAATACAGTTTATATATTGTATTTACTTTTTTCTTGCCTAATAATTTAGCCTTCCACGTTTCAAAATTTAATCCTGAAGAAAATCTACATGGTGGCTGAGAGTCAACAATCACTTGATGGCTCATAATCAATTAAATAAAAATAACTTTTGGAAAGCTGTTGTGGACTGGGGTGTCTACTGAAGGTTTTCAGAGCTGTGTGGCTTCAGTATTTTCTTTTCTGGGCACCAGCTGGCCTTACTAGCTAAGTCCATACTCATTTATGGAGATGGCATCAGATTTGAGAAACTCAGATTGCTATATCTAACGGTGCCTAGTGAAATTTTAGAAATTGGGAGGGCTGCTAAATATCATCTGCAGTAATGACTGGCTTTAATATTTTACATACTCTTTCCCAGAAGACTATGAAGAGAAGACTAAAATATGGAAGATTTAAAAGGGCGATATGGTGCAAATTTAGACAAAGCATGTAGATCTAATATAGGTAATCCTCAACAAGTTTGTTTAGTGACTGTTCAAAGTTAAAATGGCACTGAAAAAAGGGACTTATGCAGTTTTCCGTACTAATGACTGTTGCGACATCCCCATGGTCATGTGATCAAAATTCAGATGCTTGGCAACTGACTCATGTTTATGAAGGTTGCAGTATCCTGGGGTCATGTGATCACCCTTTCGATCATCTGACAAGCAGTCAATATGGAAGCCAGATTCATTTAACAACCATATTACTAACTTAACAACTTCAGTGATTCATATAACAACTATGGTAAGAAATGTCGTAAAATGAGACAAAATTAACATAATTGTGTCTCAGCAAAAGAAATGTTGGGCTCCACTGTGGTTGCAAATCAAGGGCAACCTGTATTCATAAAATTTCGATTTGTTCCTCATATCATTTGGTAAAGCTCAGATTGGCAAACAGGAATACTATTGAAAATTCCCAGGAAAATTTAAGTGTGTAAACATAATCCAGCATTAAATCTGAGTATTGTAATGCAATAATTATGATTTGAGCTATGTACAAAAATTTAAATTTCTGACCACTGTAAGGTTTATTGAGGGTCCACAGATGAATTGAGTATTTTGACTACAAAGATGTAGCTGTGTTTATGAATCATAAGTCTAACATATTATTTTTGTATTCTCTGGCTTACAGATTCGATCTATGCATTTACATAGTAAATTATCTTAATATTAAAAAAAAGTGTTTCTCATTTTTCAAATTTGGCAATTTTAATATATGGACTTCAGCTCTCAGAATTCCCCCAACCAGTTGGGAATTAAAGTCTATACTTTGCTTTGCCAAGTTTATCCTGTTCTAAAATTAAAACCTTAAGAATTATCAGGATATTTCTGAGGCTGACGTTTTCTCGGGGAATTATATTTGAGAAGGCACTATAGAAGTGAAGTAATGAAGACATGGTCACTTCATTACATAAAAGTAGGTGGAACTTGTGGTCTTGTGTCAAAGGTATTATTTTGAAGGACTGGTGGTTTAATGAGATATACTGAAAGCGAACAGAATTTATCCATGATAGGTTATTACTATTCATACTTTTAACAAAATGCAAAGTAATGAGGACGCTTCTGGTAACTGTTTTAGCCCTGTGAATGCTTATTCCCAATTTACTTTTTTTCTGGATTAACAGGCAGTTTCAATAAAATATTGAGCTGCAGCTACCCAGTATTTTGTTCCCCCTAGGCATATCACTGAGATTTATGTGCAATCCAAAATGAACAGAAATACTGTAGATGTGTTTGCATTTTAATGCTTTTGAGGGTCCTTTATTCATTTTAGAATGTAACATTAGGATTGTGATTATGGTTATCTTTTTTGACAAAAGCAAATTTAGTTTTAAAAAAGATACCCTACTTCATCTTGATGCTATTGCCTATCATTTTACATAAGATCGATTTTTGTATTAGTATCCCAGTCAATTATTTATTGCCAGTTTCCTTAAAACAGGCACTTATCAGATATATCCTTCAGTTCTCAGAATTTCCCAGCAGTGAGTTTGGGAGGTTGAAAGGGAGAATGTCTTCCATGTAACTTTTCATACAAATTCAGGTACTGTATCAATTGCCAGGACTGGGTCTCTGTGTATTGAATTCATGGAGTGAGACTGGAAGAGTCATTTGAAATGCCCTTGTTGTTTTTCCAAAATTGCAACTGAATGTACGTATTGCTTCCACCATGAACATTCCTGAAAGATTTTGTTTGCTCAAGGTAAGAAACATGGGGATCAGTGCTGAATTTTATGATATTTGAGGAGATGTTACAGAAATATTAAAAAATATTTTGCAGTTGAGTCTGTTAGCAGATGAGGGGGAGGGGGAAGAACATTTCTTCTTGACACTTGACATTAAAGTGGGTATGGTGCCTGGCTTGACGTCTCCCCCATCTTCCCACAATGATTTAGTTTTTCCACTTTTGGATCTGGATAGTAGCACTTCCTCAGATAGACCAGTTGTGTTTTTTTCTTAAACTGCTTTAACCCTTGTTAGCTGTCCATTTGTGAACAGCCTCAGAAATGGACTAAATAAATAATTTTCCCCAAGTTGCAAAATGTAGTTTGAGTCCCAATTATTCAGGAAAAATGATAGTAGATATTGTATTTATAATATTTTGCATTCTTAACAATAAATTAAGAAAACAAATAATTTGTTACAGATAAAGTAATGCATCCCATTCCTCTTGCGTTTCCAGTCATCAAAGACTGACAGGCAATTTAAAACCTCTTTTCCAGAATAATCATTTTTTATTTGGAGGATCATACACAATCACAATCTGGAATAACACAAGTGAAGTAATCCTAACATTGGATGATCATTCTACTTTCCCAACCACAAGAACTTATTGCCATAATTCTTTTTGCTGCAAGCTTCAGGCTTTCTTGTCAGATGGAAAACTGATTACAAAGACAAGACGGAGAGCTTTTAGATGTTAAAAGAAAATTTTACTGGTGGTCGATTTCAGTGATGAGAGCTAGATTTGATCCTCCAACGTTTAATTAAGATAAGCCTGTGGATTTGAAGGAAAAAAAATAAAACATGTAAGTATCAATACATAAAAAGATGCACTGCAGGATCCAGAAAATCACATTTAAGTTTCCTGACCACATTTAAATACTATCATAGCAACTTCCCATTTTTCCTCCAAGTTTTACACCAATACAATACTATTTTTAATTCTTTCATTAGAATTATAGGAATGAGTTAGTAGAAATGGGCTGCTGGATACTAAATTCTACTGGAAGATTTTTAGTACAGACTTTCCCAAGTTGTATATTCATGTGAGTTACTACCTTGATCAAACACAGATATGACTTTAATGCATTATGTACTTGCATTTTATCAGGATACAATGAGGTCTACAGATAGCCAATATTAGACCACAACTAATAACTGGCTATCTTTAAAATGGCTTTTCTCATAAAGTTTAGATTATGCACTATGTCAGGAATGTCTGACAAAGCTGGAATTAACAGGTTGCCAGAATGCACATAAACAATGAAAAACTTAAATTTTCAAGATAAACTGGCATGCAATTATAGAAATCAGTTTAAATTGTCATCCTAAATGGAATAGTGGAGTTCAATTATCACTGTAAGTAAGCAGTGTTTAATATTCTGTATGAATTAAGTTAAAAATTTTAAATCCTTTCCGAACTTTGTAACAATCACTCTCAAAATCCCTCCAGCAATGATTCATAACAGTGCCTAAACGATTTGTCCTCTTTCTCATGCTTTGAAAAGAAGCCTGCTTCCAATTTTCAGAGGAAGCCACAAAAGCTACATACCATTTGCAAATCGGCATTGCTTCAGCACCTCGCTGAACCCTTCACATAGCTTCAGATCAGCCTGGTTCTGAGCACACTCCAAGAACTGCTTCATCTCATACTGGCAAGGCGTGTATTGGGACTGCTGCATAGCAGGCTGGGCTGTCTGAGGCTCCTAAAGAGAAAATGCAAGCAATGAGACTGAGAATTGGAAGAGAGGAAGGGAGAGAATAACAGATCCTGATAAGGAAGTCCAACTAGGACCCCTTCTTGTTACAAACTGCAAAAATGGGGAAAATTCACATAGACAAATTGTGGAATTCCATAATTTGTGGAATTCTCAGCCCTGCTGACAATTTCATGTAATTCCTTTCCTAATCAGCAGGCTTTATCCTCCAGTTCCTTCAACTAAATATCTCATGCATTCAATGATATTTAATACAGTTATGCTAATAGCAGCAGCAGCAGCAGCCTAAAAAATAATAGAGGGTTTGTCCTGTGGAACACTGTGAAGAAATGTACTCTTCAAAAAACTGTAGCACTTCATGCTAAAATATCATTTTTAAAGCATCACATGTCTTCACCTTTTTGTTCTTTCTATTTATTAGCCAGCTCACAATCTTTCTTGACAAATATACATTTCAGAAAAGAAATAATTTCTTTCACCTGGTAAGTGATGTCGGGTCTTGCAGCTTCAGAGCTTCCACCCCCAAAGCCGCCAGTCATGGCATGTCCTAGAGTATGGCCCACAGCAGAACCTACAGCGACACCTGCAGCTGTGGTGGCCATTTGGGCCATCAGGCCAGGCTGCCTGGGGGCAGGAGAACCCACTGCTGAAGCTGGGGCTGGAGCTGGGACAGGCGCACGTGCAGCCATGGGTGGAGCTGATCGCATTGGTGCACGGCTATGAAAAGAAAGGGAGAAAACAATTAAAATTCACATACTGTATAATTCCAAGCACCAGCTTCTTTCACATTTGGAGATTTTAATGATACCTCTCTGCAGTATCTCTTATATGTTTTCAAGAACTGCTGTCACAATTTAACCTATTTATTTTTTTTGGCTTATATTCCACTTTTCATTCATGAGCTCAAGTGGCATACAGTACAGGTAATCCTTGACTTACAACCATTCATTTAGTGATCAAAGTTACAATGGCAGTGAAAAAGTGACGTATGTTTTTCCACACTTACGACCATTGCAGCATCCATGTGGTCACATGATCAAAATCCAGGCAGTTGGTAACTGGCATGTACTTAAGTGACTGCACAATTTACTCAACAACTGCAGGGATTCGTTTAATAACAGCAGAAAAAAAAGTCATGGGGCAAAACTTACTCAAAATTGCTTTGTTTAGCAAAAGAAATATTGCACTCAGTTGTGGTTGTAAGTTGAGGACTATCTCTACTTACCACTTTTTGCTATTTTTCCCTGCAGCAACTACCCTATGAGGTAAACTGGGCTGGGAAAGGTCATGTTTCAGAGCAAGTCTGAATGGACAAGATGAAGCACGTGTCTGATTTGTCAATGCTTTCTGAGAACACAGAGCCAGTATAGTAAATTTGAGAACAGTGCAATGAAATTCCAGTTGAAATTGGGAATTATTTTTGAGTACCAACAACATTCTCATAGACTTTATCAACAGCTAAATAAATTAACTGAGGAAGCAGACAATATATTGCACCATTACAGCATATAAGAGACTCTGAAGCACCACAAACAGCAATATTTATATCTGTTTTGTTCATGCTTTGGCTTCTCCTTCTCTCAAGAAGCCTGAGCAGATGAAAATTAAACTTCAATATAACTTGTTACCATTATCCTTATATTCAGATGAATCCACTTGTATCAGTCATATAATGTGCCTGTCACCTGGAACACATATTTTAAATATGCTTCTGAATCATCCTATACCTCACAAAAATACTAAAGGGGACAAAATTTTTATAGGTAAGATGAGAACCTCTTGTTCAAAGAATAAAATTAGAGTTGACTCGTTGGAAAAATCTGATTTTCTTCTTTTCAAAGAAAAGGAACATTGATTTTCTCTACTGTAACATTTAACTGAACTGTCAACATAACAAAATTACAAAGATGTGACTCTGCTAGATAAGTTAAATATTCACATATAGCTTATCTAATCTGCACTGCCCAGAAGACAGAAAAACACAACTATGGTTGATCTTTGGCAAAACTAGCTGACAGTCATTTTGTCTTTTAAAGCTTGTTTAATGAAAAAAAGATAGAAAATGAAACGTACATTTAACAGGTCCATACACAAGTCACTCTGAATCATATATAGAAAGTAGGAAGATGCAATTTAATGCACAATGTATATTACAATTCACAACTGCATTTTTATAACTTGCATTTAACTTTTATAAAACATGGAAGCCTGTAACTGCTGCTTTTGAAGATCTAACTAAATTATGAATTTGACACATCTAATCAGTGCAGGGCAGATCGTGCTTTTCCAGGTTAAGCCTACAATCAGTAAGACTTTAGGCAACTAGAATGTTTCAGCATAAATGCTGTAGTTTTGGATATTGATGGATTAAAAGGTGTTTTGAGGAAGTAACAAAAATGGGGATTTGAGATCATGTTCTCTAAGGTCAGGCAGATGTTCAGTCTGGAGTAAAGATGACTGACGGGAGGCATATCAATGATTAGTTACATAAAAATACCTATAAAGACAACGAGGAACTCTTTTCTATTATGACAGAAACTAGGACAAAAATATTGGATTTATGTTGTGACTATCTTGATGCTGTTTAAACATCAGGGAAAAGCATTTTGATGATAAGTTCTGTACAATGCTGAAACAGTCTACGCGTGGAATTCATGGGATATCATCATCTAGAAGTTTAAAAACAGACTGGACAGACACCACTCAAGGGTAATTGTTTTTTTGTTCACTGCAGCAGGCTGAACTTTCCGGTATCTTCCAATTCTATTTTGCCACAATTTAACCTTTTTAGATACTTTTGGCCTGGATGATTGATTCTTCATCTACATGTTGCTTTTCATTTTGGGGAGAACCGCCCCCCCTGCAGTCTGTATGGCAAGATATGGTTCATTCCAATGTGACACTGCATACCCAGAATTTTCATTTTGACTAAAGAAGTTACTTGGATGAGTAACAAAACGTCTCAGTTTTAATAAACTTTGGTCGAGTTGCTATGATTTAACCTTTTGGCCTGGATGAATGAGTCTTCATTTCCATATTCCAATTCCATTCTATACACATCCATGGTATTAATACCTTCCTTTTAACTGTGCCTGGGGTTTCTGTTTTTCATTCTTTTCACTCCTCTTGACCAACTATTCCTATTGCATACCATGGTACCCAATCAGACTCCACTTTCAACCCTCAAACCTCAACTCAGTAAGTGTGGGTCAACCAACCTCCCCCACACTTTTGTCCTGTGGCAGCATTGAAGTTCATGAAAAGACTGCATGCTTGTTGCCTTGAAGTGTGTGTGTGTGTGTGTTTTCGTAGATTTTCACGGGTACAGGTATGCAGGTCTAGGTCTGTTCGGGTCTTTTCCCCTGTAAGTTTGAGAATATCTTCGCAACATTTCGGCAAGGTCCCACTCGCCATCTTCAGGCTGGTGCCTTCTGCTTCATGCCAGTGCAAAAAGTGTGTGACTGGAGCTGCTGTCTCTCTATAAACACTTGTGGGAGGGCGTCATGTGCGCAGCCAACCAGCCCAGCACACCATGCCCTCCCATCAGTATTTATAGAGAGACAGCAGCTCCAGTCACACACTGTTTGCACTGGCATGAAGCAGAAGGCACC
>JAEANM010022530.1:0-11587 GCA_017656035.1 Myanophis thanlyinensis
TTATTATTCCTTTCCACACGGGAGCATAGAGGTAGCTACCGTGTTCGCCTCTCCTTTCGGGTTAGGCTTAGCGATTTTTAGGCCGTTGTATTTGCCCTAACCGTCCTCTCGTATCTTCTGTTTTGATTCCTACAGGTGGGTGTGATGAGAGTTTCTTGAACGGAGCGTCGCCCCCTCTGACTCCTGCAGGCCCCGCCAAAGCTGCATCGCCTTTACATGCCCCGCAAGTGCCTCGGGTGGACCTGCAAGGCGCAGAGCTCTGGAAACGTTTCCACGAGATCGGCACCGAGATGATCATTACCAAAGCGGGAAGGTAAAGGCTGGGCTAGTCGTCCGACTCGGGGGTTGGAAAAAAAAACGCTAGTGCCTCTAAATCTGAGATCTGCGCAGCTCCGACATTCACTATGGAATTTCCGTTTGGGTGGTTGGTTTTACGACCGAATTATATTTCCTGAGAATATGGTGGTTACATGTTGCTTCGGTCACAGAACCGACCACCCGAACGTAGTTTGTTGGTGGGTGGGTTGGTTTTCAAATAAATTGATCATCTATCAGGGAGTGTTTTTAACGTTAACTATGAAATGCTCTTCCATGCCCACCCTCTGTTGATTTGGAAGTAAATCTTAAAGTCAGAATATGTTTTGCAATGACGATGCCAACTGGAAAGTCAAACTATCTCCAAGCGCATATATTCAGAATTACAGGGATTGTATGTAAATCATTTGAGTTAATTACCATGTTTTTATGTCGCCAGACTTCGAGATATATTTTAAAATGAGGGGCACAGTTTTAGTAACAATCCTAAAGAT
Organism: Myanophis thanlyinensis; assembly: GCA_017656035.1. NCBI lineage: Eukaryota > Metazoa > Chordata > Lepidosauria > Squamata > Homalopsidae > Myanophis > Myanophis thanlyinensis. The sequence continues at coordinate 810 of JAEANM010022530.1, forward strand.
AAAATTCTCCCCCACCCCAGCTAATCACTGATCTTCAGTAAATTCCTTGGAAAGGCTCTTGGTTTGAAATTGTTTATTATCAATAATGATCAGCCTATTTTTAAAAAGTCTTCTATTAGGTATGGCTTGAAATGTATATTCTCTGTTGTATCTATTTTTTGTTAATAATAGTGAAAATCTTCTATTTCTAGCATCCTAAAGTATGTATAAAATTTCTCTAGATGTTTTCTGATAGAAAATCAAAAGATTAGATCAGAAGCAAAATATTCAGGAGAGACCATTGGTTGCCTTTGGTTTTCTGCTTTAGATAATTTGCATTATCTCAAGCATTTTTCATGTTCAAACTTTCACCATTATGCTAATTAAACATTTACTATTGTGAAAGTTGGACGTTTAATATTTAAGAATAGTGGTTATGAATTCAAATTGCTGATATGTGAAAATAATTTAGCAAATTATGAAGCTGGAGAGGCCATTAGAATTATAAATGACGCAGAATATGAGAAATGCTAGGTTTCCTGTCCATTATTTTAACAAAACTTTATTCTCCTAAAAATAACTTTTTCTTATTTTCTAAAGAATGTATACAATGTGATAAAAACCTGCATTGTAGAAATGTATCTGAATGCATTAAAAATGACAGAAACACATTTGATTGAAGCCATATGTTACCTTCTTCATTTTCAGAGAGGCTTTATTAATGATTGAAATGCAGTATTAAAAAAACATAAGACAACTCTTGGCTTAACAATTTTCCTGTCAATTTTTCTTTATTTTAACAGATTTTAAAAAATGTTAAAAACTAGTTAGCTACAACTAGTTTTGCTTCTTGGTTTTTTAAAACATGTTAATAATTTTATTATTTCTAGAATGTAATTTAGATTTCATATTTTTAGAAAAAGACTGAGAATTTTAGGAAAACACAACTCTGCCTTTTATATGAAAATAAAAAGATACTATTACTTTGTTATGAAAATCCTTTAAAGCTAAGACAGTTTTTACTCAACAGTTAATTTGAGAAATACATTACAGTACTTAATAAATTTCTATATAGTGATTTCAGTTAGGCAGTAGCAAACTTGCTGCATGGATTTTTTATTCTGTTAATGAAGTAATTCTTAAATAATTTTTTCTCTCTTTGAGGGAGATGGGCAAGTTTAGTAATATGAAATATAAATACATTTTATAATACCTATTAAATACTATACTTAAGTCTTTATACTTAAAAAGTGGGGGAAATAATTTATAATTGTCTTTATACAGAAATAAATCCCATTTGTATTATTGGAATTTGTTTCTAAATACACATTTAGAATTGTATCTTTATGGATATATATGTGATTCAGATGTAACCATGATTTGGAGTTTATACATATACACATTTGTGCATACATATTCCCATCCCAACATTATAAATAGTATAACCCTGGGAAATTCACCTCTAAAAATATGCTGTAACATATATTCACTGCTGAAAAGGTGACAGATGCTATAATCTCTCATTCTAATTATTAGAAGCAGCTGATAAAGACAACTGATCTTCTTTTTCCATGACAGAACTGATAGTTTTGATTATCTGTTTTCATATCAGTTTGGGTGTGTGTGCATGTATGCATGAAATGGTAGAGGGAAAATGTTTATGTTTAGGGCTCTAAGACATGAAAATGAGCTGCGCCTATTTACTTTTGAGAAAACATTTTTGAGGATCAGAATGGCAAACTGAAAATCGTATTTCTGAGGCTGCAGTTACTTCAGCCTGGGATTTGAGTTTTAAAACAGCAACAAATTAAAAGCAAAAAATAGTTTGCTAATTCGCATCTATACTTATGTGGGGTTGAGTTTGTTCTTTGAAGGCATTTCACTAACAAATAAAATACATGTAAAAGTTGAGACATAATGTGTTAGGATTGTATTGTGAGTGAATTGCCTCTGATTATTTAAAAAGGGGAAAAAAATCCTACAGATAACTTTAAATGAGAAAGAGTTGAGGGTTTTACTTCAATCATGTTCCTGATTTTGAGTCCAAATCTGTTTTTTATTATCTTTCTATATTCAGACGGATGTTTCCTGCAATGAGAGTAAAAATTTCAGGCCTAGATCCTCATCAGCAATATTACATTGCTATGGATATTGTCCCTGTAGACAACAAAAGATACAGGTAAAGTTAATATTTAGTCATCTTTAATACATGGGATGAGGGAACTGTAGTTTATTTTGAAAATAACAATTGTGCTTAATTTCCTTCCAAATTCCTATCTTCTTTTCACCCATGAACAATCCCAAAGTTGGTTATTGTTTTTTCTTTTTGTGTTTGAGTTGCATTATACATTTGGTTCACATATTGAATATCCTCTGTTACCAATTTTTTCCTCATCTTGAAAGCAAGTCTTCAGCTCCTTACTTGCAAATAGGTTCATCATAAGTAGTAAGACTAAAATAAAGTGGATTGTCTTTACTGTGTGCAAATCACTTTGCTAGGCCAATTAAGAATAACACAGTGCATGAATATGGAACTGCTCAGTAGCTAAAGTTACAAGTATATAAGGCAGCTGCTATTTCTCTGTTTCACCATGGAAAATATGTCTTTACCTAGTCAAGAAGCAAAGGTCATGTGATATGTCTTATTGAGACCTTGACATTTGATTAGCAGGTCCACTAGGGACAGCACAGAAGCCTCTTCTAGCTAGTGGAAAACTGGAGGGGACTACAAAGTTAAAAGAAGAAATATACTTGCTTTAGCCATAAAAAGGTGGTGGGATGGAGCTTGCTTCATGAAGTAGTTATAATAAAGCATCCCTTTAAAGCTTATACCTGGTCTTTTGCTTAAAAAGAGATTGAAATGGAAGAAATACACAGCAATTTTAATACTCTAGATCTGCCTTGAATTATTTCAAGATGGAATATTATTACATATGTTTTACTGGACTGAATATATTTCCAAGACAGATGCTACATGCCCATAATGGAATTATGATTATTCCACAGGTGGTCTTCTCTCCTTGGTTATTTCTTTTTTAGGATAGATAGATATGTAGCAGTTGATTTTCATGCCATCTCCAGGAACAAAGTTGTAGCAAAAATAGTTGTTCAATTATTCCTGTGTTTGCTTCATGAAGCTAAACAAATATCCTGAGATAGATAATTTCTTAAATTAAAATGAAAGTTGAAGAGACACTTGAGAAACTTTGACAGAATGTAGAACAGAAGCCTATTTTAAAAATATTCCAAAAGAGAAATGGAACAACGATAATTTTTATTATTATCATAGTATGTGCACTAGTTAAATAATGGACTTTTTGCTGGTATACATATATTTGGGCTTTGAAGAAATAATGAGGCTCAATAGATCATTACATCTAGTTAAGCAAAGGGTTTTGCAGATAAATTCATTCATGCCAATTAGATTTGAATATGTTAATGGACTTCTGTTATTCTTCAATTTAATGGATTTTTCAGTTTATATAGCCCAAAGAAGTGAAAAAAATTCTGGGAAAATTAATGCATACCATGTGTATTCTATTCAACCATGTTATCTTGGTATATAAAAGCTAATAGAAGGAAGCTACAGTAGCCCTGAATTCCATTATGTTGTGTGATTTCCAGATTTTAATAAAACATGTTTAGGAGCATATAATGGAATGCAATATACATTTTCCTCCTTGAGAGTATTGTACAGCTTACTGAGATACACGTGAACATGGGTTGGTAATTATTATGGGATCAAAAACTATTTTGACTATCTTAGATGCCCTTCAATTGGGCATTTGATAGGAGAATGTTTTTTTTAATCCCATTTGACCTTTTATCAGTTTTAAACAGCATAGTTTCCCTTTGAAGATTGTCCCTTGCTTTTCAGCTCAGTGTTACCATAAATTGGATGATTCCTATCCTATCTGTCATAATCCAAAGATAATGTTGATTTTTTTTAAATAAAAAATACAGTTTGGGATGGATTGGATGAGAGCAGACAAAATGAAAGTATCTAGCTGCTTTTGGCTGGTAAAAAGATAAGTGAATTGGGGTTCAGATACTTAATTTGAGGATATCTCTAGATTTAATCATAGTTTGGATACTTCCCTTTCATTGGTAGCCAGGAGTGTTTTGCTCAGCTCCAAAGATGCCTGCCTGTTTAAGGTGTCTGACTTCGCATTGGTAAGACATAGTATAGTTACATCTGCTTTAGATCACTTCCACTTTTATGTAGGATTGCTTTTGAAGATTGGAAACTTCAGCTACTACAGCCAGGCTGTAGACTTAGACTAGTTATAGAAAGAGTGTAACTTTTTGACTACAATATTTATATGGCCGGTGATTTATTTATGGGTACAATTCAGAATGTTTGTTGTAAATTCTTAGATAATGTAAGGTCAGTTTCTTGAAGAACTGTCTTCTCAGAAATGAGCTACCCAGCTGTCAGATTCTTCCAAGCAGGCTCCTTCTTTCTCTTCCAAGTTTTATATGCATTTGGTGTACAATCTACAGAGACTTTTTCAGTGGTCTGTACCACATTTGGAAGCCACCAATGAAAACGTATCCTGGTTGATAGATTTCTGCTAACATGCAGAAATAGCTTTATTCAAGCCAATTTTTTATTTCATTCAAACAATTATCTCTTTTGCTCCTCTGTATTTAAACCTTTATTTCATTTAATAATAATTTATCAGGCTCTTGTCTTTGTATGTTTATGTCATTGTATTGATTTTTAAATTGTTTTCTTTTTAATCAAGGAATGTAACTGTTAATTGTATTGCATACATAATTAAATTACATAGAATTAATATTTCTTTCTGATTTTTAGTATGGAAAAGCCAGGCTAGATAGCAGGAGACTGTGAATTCTAGTTCCACTTTAGCTATTCAACCTGTTCGTGGGTGATTTTGTATTTGTTACTGGTATTCTTCAACTTACAACTGGTTGCTTTGTGACTGTTCGAAGTTACGACACAGACTGGAAAAGTTTGGTTCAGCTGTTTAATATGTGCTGTTGCTTCTGTGCAATTGTTTGTAATCACAGAATGGCTGTCAGTAACATTTATTAAATATGTTAATGTAAGATTTCAGTCTTATAGATCTTTGCCAAGGTAGTATATATCTGCAATTCTCACTAGAATTCCTAAATTTGTAGGAAGGGAAATATAATGAATGCTTTCAGAAAATTACCAATTTAAAAAACTAGACATTTGTTTTCAAAATATCATTGCTATAAAATTAGATGAGTTTTACACATTCATTTCTCTGAGGAAAATATTATTATTTTATTTATTGGAAGTACTTTTAAAACCATTGTTGTTTGAAAATATGTTAATCTATTCATTTTAAAAATAATCTGAGTTATTGAATACAATAAATACAACATCCTTATATTTATTCTTCTTTCTCCAATACTGATTTACCTTTTGGATTTATAAAAAAGCCCAATTCTGCATTTCATATGTTCTGAAATGTCATCCTAATTGATTCTAGTGCATAATATTGTGATAATACTTTAATACTTTGATCCAGTCATTTATTAAAACAGCTGAGAAACGTCAGTTATAAGGGTCAAATAAATACATATAATTAAAGACAGCTTAATAAAACATTTTTAATGAATCTGAATTGCACTTGATCACCTTCGGTTAAAATCTTAAATGCATTTTCTAAATCTTATTCAGTAGGATTTCTTTGCTTAAGATTCCTTAATGCAAAAATGTTTGCAGGTGTTATACAAAAGGCCATATTTATAAAATAATAGCCTAATTTTTAATTTAATTTTAAAAAATATTTATTTTTTACTACTAGCTTTAGCAAAACTTAAAGTTACATCTCATGCAGATAATTTCTCATGTACATTCAATTCTTCACAGAAATAAGAATGTTAAATAGTGCATTATGAATAAACTTTCTGCTAAATGATTATCTAAATGTATGGAAATAAATGTTATAAATATAGATTTAATGTTTGGATACACCACCCAGAGCCCTTCTCTAAGCAGTTTAGAAATAGGAAATATAAATAAATCAATTTTGTGTTTTAGATAGATAGATAGATAGATAGATAGACAAGATATTTTGTATTGATTGCCTTTGATTGTTGAGTTGATGATTCTGTTTTCTTGGCAGAAAGAGGGGGCGTTGATTTTGATGATTTATTTTTTTGTTTAGCCCTTTCAGTGATATAAAAACATATACAAATCCACCTTAATCCAACATTTCATTTCTCAACACTGGATGCACTTATAGGCATGAAACAGACATGCCACAGTCCTTTGCATCTGCTATCTTGAAGCTCCTTGGCCAAACCTTCTTCAAAACTAATAAGCCTATGATAGTTTTACCTCCATGAATCCTCTTTTAAAGATTAATGGCTATCATCATATTTTACTGTGGAGAATTGGTAGATAAATCCTCAGGGCACAGTCTGTTGTGAAATAAAGGTATTGTTGGATTGCAAGGAGAAGGGAGCATTGATAAAAGCTGTATCTGTTCTCCCTTCTCATTCACCAGGTTTTCCCTGATGAATGAGAAGGGAGGACAGATACAGCATTGCTGAGTCAAAAGCTTTCCCATTAACAAAAGACCCTTTCTTTTTGTGGGTTGCAGTTTTTTAACACCTTTACCTGTGATTAACTCTTACATAACACATAGTTTATTCCTGTACTAAGGATATATTTTCACCTCATAAGATAACAAGCCTGATTGTTTTGCTTTTCCAAGCAAAGTTTTTGTTTATATTCAAATTCTAATTTTTGAATACCGGTAGCTTTAATTAACCAATATTTCTATCTGTAGTTCAATTTACTGATAGTAAAATATTAACTTAATTTATTCAGTAATGAAGTTCATTAAAATATGACCACTAAGCTTAAATCATAATACAGTATTTTTCTTTACGGTAAAGAAGTAATGCTGACCAGGAAACAGTCTCGTTCTTTATTTTTCTGGTAAACATGTTGGTGTGCTTGACTTTCTGGAATAGCATTCCACCCTCACCCACCCCAAGGTCTGCATGGCCTCACTTCTGTTGTGTTTAGGAAAGCCTTAAGACAGGACTGTTCTCAAAAACACTGGGCTTAGACAGTGCCTGAACTCAATAGCACATAGCAGACTTGGAATCTGTTTTTCTTGGTGTGATGGTTTTACTTCTGTGATGTTTTATTGTTTTGTTTTTTGAGGTTTTTAACCCTCTTGTAAGCCACCCAGAATCTCTTGGAGAGTAGGCAGTCTTAGAGAGTAAGTAAATAATAATTATTTATTTACTATATTGCTTTCCATGCCAAAGCATCTTGAAACCATTTTCAGTAGGATCAGAAGTAAAATGCATAATAAACCCTACTTAAAAACAATGTAAAACAACCATTAAGTAAAATCTAAAGGGGAGGGGGAATTATATAGTTATATTACAGCAAACTTTGCAAAATAATATTTTCATTGTGAAGGTCATAAATCTCCCCCATAGGTATGTTTATCATAGCTCCAAATGGATGGTAGCTGGAAATGCTGACTCACCCGTGCCTGCCCGTGTGTACATTCATCCAGATTCACCTGCCTCAGGAGAGACTTGGATGCGGCAAGTGATTAGCTTTGACAAACTGAAGCTTACAAACAATGAACTGGATGACCAGGGTCATGTGAGTTATTTTATGTATTTGTTTTTCAGCAACATTAGCATAAGACAGCCACTCTTAAAAATAAATTAATAAACCTTTGGACTTAACATTAACAAAAATTGATTGATTTAGCAAAACTTATGTCAGCTTTTTAATGAATGGTTTCATATTTTGCCACATCAGTGAATTAGTAATAGCTTGCTTCAGATGTTTCTTTGGGGCCTTTGGACAGAAACAAAACTGAGCAGATGAAAAATATCAAAACTGAAAGTACAGAACAAACAGTATATTTTGCCTTTCTCTCTGTAGTTGTTGGATCTTTAAAAAAAATGAAAAAATGTAGACTATAAATCCCTAAAATAAGTGTTCTCAACACATAGGAACCATAGGTGCACTAATCTCATGATTTGATAATTTTTGGAAAGATCCCATGAGGTTTATGCAAAAGGAACAACATGAGAACTGTTCACTCTGATAATGATTTATTACCTACCTTACACAACAAGACTTTTTCACAGCTGAAGCTCATTACATCTGCAAAACTTGAAGGGAATTGTATATTTTAACTATTGTGTTTGAAAGCTCTAAATTGTTTAGTAACGGTACTAGTTCATTTGATAATATCTGCTATATGCTATAGGAATATTTTCATTTTCAAAAAAGGAATATACACTAGTATCTTTAAAAATGATTAAAGTACATCTCATGTTATTGATGACAATAACATACAAATGACAATAACATACAAATAGTTTTAAGTATTTTTTGATAATTTTCATAAATTTAGAAATAGATGGCTACTACTTAGACTTCATTTTGATGATACATAAGGATCTTTTTAACAGTATAGGTTCTTTCTTTTTGTAGGGATTGAAGTAGGGATTTATATGTTATCCTAAATTTATTTTAGCTTACAATTCTAGGTGAAATATGGTTTAGATTGAATATTACATTGAATATTTTAAATTGCATTTAAATTTTCTAGTTTTGCTTAATAATTAATCTGGAAAATCTCTACATAATTCTGGAAATAAGCTTAATTGTGACTGAAAATTAGCCCTATTAACTTTTAATTCTTTTGTAAATAATCTTTAAGATGGGAATGCATCTTTGTAAAACAGTTAAAACTAAATCATTTTTAAGATAGTTTATTCCTAGATTAAGAAGTGTGATTCTGTGAGACCCTCAAAGAAATCAAGAGATTCAAGATAAAAAAAGGATACAGAGCAATAATAGAAATTCCAATCATTTTGGAAGGACTGTTAGATTTCCGCATCTAATTTGAACAGGAGTGAAGAGAGTGGCCTTAAATTTCAATCATATTTTTAGAAGAAAGCTGTAATTTTATCAAACATTACTTTATTATAGTCAGTTTAAATTATTCAGAAGTAGCTGGTATTCAAACCCCCGTAAGATGGATAACAACACCTCATGAAAGAATTTTTCTATACCTTTGAAATCTATATGAATTCACTTAAATCCTCTCTGAATTAAAATTGTATAAACTTAGCTATTTATTATTCATGTTGTAGTTTTAGAGTTAAGGGAGTGTGAATACTTCAATTTGGAAGAAAGTCAGGTAACTATCTTCTGGATCATTGGAAAAAATATACACCCAAGTAATTCAAAACATTGATTGTTACCCAGTCAGAATTATAAAATGGAGAAAGATTATTCAAAAGTGTATTGTTTTGATTATTTAGCCATGAAGATTGAATAAGAAAGTATTTTGAAATGGTGGAATTATTGCACATTGAGCAAATCACAAGGGATTATGTGTCTTATGTAAATAGATGAATATTGATACAATAGTTTCTATGTTAATGCTGTTGTGAGCTTGCATATATATTAAATGTTACATAATTTTCCTGGAGCATTTAAATAATATATTTTATATCTTGTTATTGTATGGATTTAGTGCCGAAATACTTCAATACAAAATGTTCAGATTTGTCGGGAAAACAAGATTGTTTGATAAATACATTTTTACCATTTGTACTTTCAATTTCTGTAATTATGCTATGGACATTTAAGTGTATTGATATTGAAAGCTTCTGACAGTTTTCAATAGATAAATAATTCTCAATCTGAAAATATAAAAAATACTAAGTTTTGCCTGTACCAAAACATATGGAATTAAAAATAGTTCAGATTAAATTGCTTATTAAACTATTTACATTTATATTTTTCATTTACATCAGTATCATCTTGATAAAATTTTAATATTTTCAAGATATATTTCCTAGTATTGGGAATTAGGACATTTTGCAATCTCTTGCATAGACATTTTTACAGAGATCAAATCTTTTATCTCTTTATATTTGGAATTCCTGTTGATTCAGTTTAATAAAAATAATAATACTTACAAAACAATCTAATTCTATCAAGTATAATAGCACCTTGGGGTAAGTTTAGAAAATATAGCATAATACCACATTTTAAAAATCCCTGTATTGTACCCATACACTATTTTAGTTCTTTTATCTGGAGTAAAATGCCAGTAACACAAAATTTTAAACTGAATTTATTTCACGTTCGTGTAGGCTGAAAATTATTTGTAATATAAACCATATTTTCTAAAATGTCCTCCAAATGACATTTCTAGAGGTTTTTTTCCTCATATAATTTTATAACTTCCATAAAATAAAAACCTGAAGCATTCTTAATATAGTGCATATTCATAGTTGAACTAATGGAAGTTAAAGGGATACAAATTAGAGTATTCTTGTTCTCATTTTATTAAGCCAAAGGATGCTGTTATTGTTTCTTTGTATTCATAATACTTTCTGATAACGCTATTTTCTGCTCTCAAATATAAATAAATAAATAAATTCAAATTTGCCTTTATCTCCTGCTTTAATTTCTTTGTTAATTATCTTAAGATTTATTATTGCACCAACATAAAAACCATTTTACTGGTATTAAAAATCTGGCTTGTTTATTCACAATTAACATGCTTACTACTAAAATAATGGTACCTGTTCTTGAAATATTTTTTCTGCATTCTGTTTCTTTCTTTAATAGTTCCCAAATTTTAACTCTAGTCTTAAGGGAGGGAAAGCCTGTTTCAGTCATGGTTATGAAAATACATGGTAATTGAAAGCATAAAAGAGGCACTGATTTAAAAAACAAAAACAGATAAAAATACCAACATATTAATACTGGTGTGTGTGTGTGTGTGGGTGTGTGT
>JAEANM010022532.1:0-11586 GCA_017656035.1 Myanophis thanlyinensis
TAGTTTGTTTGTCCAATTTATGGCCACCCCTCTCAATGGGCAGTGAGCAGAATTAAAATAGAATAAGAACAATAAAAGCATTGTAAAAATTAAAAATACAGGCAGCCAAGAAAGAAAGTCCAAATCATGAAAACAACCAAGAAACAAGTCTTGGGGCCTTAGGTCCAGGCACATTATAATTTAAAATATTATATTTTGAAAACTCAGAAAATTAATGCACTAATCAAATTGAACGCTTAAAACAAACATAAATTTTAGATTCCCCTCATAATATTTATAGTGCTCTCTCAATTTTATTGATCCAGAAAGAAAGCTAGAAGCAAATGTTTTCACAACAAATCTATCTAAAAAGAGACTCACACATGTGATATTGTAGATAAAAGTTCAGTCTTCAGCCCAGTACTCTTTAACACCTTCATAAATCATCTAGACAAAGGGATAGAAGGATAACTCATCAAATTTGCAGATGACACCAAGCTGGGGGAACTGCTAACACTTTGGAAAAAAGGCTGAATTTTCAGACTTGAGCATTGGGCCCTATCCAAGAAGGAGCTCAGTGGTGAGAAAAGTAAGATCTTGCACTTAGGTAGGAAAAACCAAATGTATAGGTATAAAATAGGTGGTTCAACAGTAGTAACTATGAGAGGGATCTAGGTGTGCCAGTGGATCACCACTAAAGTATGAGCCAATAGTGTGCTGCAACTACCAAAATAGCCAATGCAGTCCTAGGTTGCATCAACAGAGGGATAACATCAAGACAACAAGAAGTGATAGTACTGTTTTATACTGCACTTGTGAGATCACACTTGGAATGCTGGTCACCATGCTACAAAAAAAAATGTTGAGATTCTGGAAAATGTGCAGAGAAGAGCAACGATGATAAACGGTCTGGAGGTTAAATTGTATGATGAATGGTTGAGGGACTTAGATATGTTTACTTTATTGAAGAGAAGGATGGGGGTGGTGGACATGAAAACTATCTTTCAGTACTTGAAGGGCTGTCATAAAGAAGAAGGGATTGATTTATTCTCTCGGGCAGGACAAGAACTAATAAGTAGAAGTTTGTCAAACTGATATATAGCCTAGAAGTAAAGATAAATTTTCTGACAGTGAGAGAAATTAATCAATGGAATGGTTTGCCCACTGTGGTTGTAAGTGATCCATCACTAGAGGGTTTCAAAACCAGACTGGACAACCATTTGATTGGGATGATATGAGACTCCTGCCTTGAGCAGGGACTTGGAGTAGAAGACCTCCAAAATCCCTTTCAGCCCTATGATTCTGTCTTCTATTTCTACTTTTGGGTTAATTGTTTACTTTTTCTGATTGTTACTTTGAAAGTTGAAGGAATAGGCTGTTGATAAATAATGAATAATTTCCTGATATTTCATTTTATTCAAATATTTCATAGTGGGGACAGATTTAATGTTTTCATCCAGTAATAATAAAGCAAATAGTACCTTAATTGTTGATTCATGCTTGACTCCTGCTGACACTACAAATCCTTGTAGTCTTCTTGGAAACGATGTGGAAGTGACTTTACATTTCCTTCTTCTGAATTATTTTTCCGGCTTCCCCCATAGTTCTAATATTCCTTAGAAATGTCCCATCCAAATACTGAATCTGGTCTGACCCGCTTAGCTCTTGTGACGTCAGTCAAGATTTGCTAGATACTACTATACATTATGACAAATTTTTAATTTCCATGGTTGCACACATGGCTTAAAGTACCATAGCTGCCAGTATACATTCCCCATCCAGTCATTTTAGATCTTGGGCTTAAAGTGTAGAGTTTGAAGGACTAGCCCTATTTATAAAGTTCTTCAGATGCTTATGGAAGAACCTGTAAGAATATACCGACTGAAGCATAAATCCACTTTATAATCGAAAAGGCTTTCCCAACTTTTCTCCAGGTATTCTCAGAAAGGCTGACAGCATGGTCAGGATTCAGGAAACTGAACTCAAATGGCAGGAATTTCTGGTTGCTAACACCTCAGTATATCTGGGGTGGAACAAAATGTCGCAGAAAGTTAGTAAAGGTTTCCTTTGGGATGAAAAAGTGTTTAGTCAAGAACAATGTTTCTCAACCTTGGCAAGTTGAAGATGTGTGGACTTCAACTCCCACAATTCCCTAGCTATATACCTCAAGTTGCCAAACATTGCTTTAGAGGATACCAAAAGCAGTATTACTGTCTTATTCAGTAGGAGCTACATATCCTGTATTGTAATAAGGTTCAAGCAAACCTTTATTAAGTCTTTGATCTTCACATCTTAGCAATGGAAGGCACAAGAACAAATCACCCACCTCTTGACAACTCTGTTCTTAGAGCTGAGTTATCTGAAACTCTCATAACTTTTGCCTCAGAAATATAAATGATTTTAGAGTGAATTATTATACTCTTATAATAAGTTACCTTTGGGAAACAGTATGGGTAATCCTCAACTTATACCCATAACTGAGCCCAAAATTTCTATTGCTAACAAGACAGTTGTTATGTAAGTTTTGCCCCATTTTACAACTTTTCATGCCACACTTGTTCAATGAATTATGGTTGTTAGGTGAATCTGGCTTTCCCATTAACTTTGCTTGTCAGAAGGTCACAAAAGATGATCACATGACCTCAGGACACTACAACCATAATAAACACATGCCAATTGTCAAGTGTCTAAATTTTGATCACATGATCATGGGGATGCTGCAATGGTTGTAAGTATGAAAAATGGTCATAAATCGTTTTTTCAGTACCATTGTACCATTGTATGGTGGCTAAGCAAATGGTTGTAAATCAAGGACTACCTCTATAACCAGCCTGTTGCATAAATCAGGGAAAAAATATTAGTTCATCAAAAATGATCTCAAAAAAGTCATACAGTTGGACAGTAAAGATACTCTTGAAATACTGTCATTACCATGTTTCTAAAGCAAAGATACAGCAAATCAGTTACAGTAGTAAAAGGGCAAACTAGATAATCAGGAAGACTTGACTAATTTCCCATGAGAAAGTAATGGCATTTGTGCCATTTTAATTTAGAAAAAAAAAATGTGTAAGGAGCTTGACAAGAGATATGTAACATTATGCATACAACAAAGACAATAGACACATTTCTCTTTTGCAGCACTATGACAATTGCTCATCCAGCAAAGCTGAACAATGGTAGAAAATAAAGTACTATTTATAACAGATAGTTTAAACCAGTGTTTCCCAACCACTGTAAGATGGGTAGACTTCAATTCCCAGAATTCCCCAACCAGCTTGCTTCAACTTGTTGAACTATGGAATTAATTGTTGTATGATACAATAATGGCAATTTCCATTCTTAAACTGAACTATTAGGCAAAATCCAGATGGCTGTTAGATGTCAGCAATGAGTTAGATTTCCTGTACAGTATTCCTTTCCCACCATCTAGTGCTTTAGCAGGACACCTGACCTTGTAAGGAAATGGAGGTTCACTCTTTTTCTAGAAGCACTCAGTGTCATCACATCTCAGCTCCTCCAGCCTACATGTTGTGGATGACTAATTGTATGTGTATCACCTCTTCCCAAGGAATGCCTCTACCCACCATCCTTCCCTGTAAACCTGCTGTGCAAAAAGAATTAAGACCTCCCTATCCTAGGACAAGTAAAAGAGAAAGAAATGAAATGAAATCCATAGCACCATACTGTATTTTGGTCCTTTGTATTAAAAAGTGTAACTAGGTAAATCAGTTCTAAATTGCACAAAAACCACATTGTATTGTTAATTAGAGCTTATAAATCCTATGCTAGACCAATCTTGGAGTATTGTTCAATTGTTTGGAATCCCCACCATATATCTGATATCAATACAATTGAGCGGTCCAGAAGTACTTCATGAGAAAAATCTTGCACTTTTCTATACACAATAGAATTCCCTACGCTACTAGGCTCGAAATTCTTGGTTTGGACAACTTAGAACCGCGCTGCTTGCAGTCAGACCTAGGTATTGCATATAAAATTATACACAGTAATGTTCTACCTGTAAATGATTTTTTCCATTTCAATCATAATAACACACGTGCTAACAACTGCTTTAAACTTAATGTCAATCGTTCCAAACTTGACTGTACGAAATATGACTTTTGTAATAAGAGTTGTTAAAGTCTGGAATGCTCTATCTGATTCAGTTGTATCTGCTACAAATTCTCATAGCTTCAGTCACAAATTGGCTTCTGTGGACCTTACACCATACTTAAATGGACAGTAGAGGGGGTGTGCATAAGTGCATGAATGTGCATATCGTCCCTGTCATTGTATTTTCTTATTTTTCTTGTATCTGTTTTTACTGTTATTGTTTGACAAATTCTAATAAATAAAATAATAAATAGGTAGAGACAATATAGTTACCAGAGACAGTAATTTATTAACCTGCAGAACTAGAAACTACATGAAACATGTTAGCTAATTTCTTCTTCTAGACCCGTGAACCTATGGCACGGGTACCACAGATGGCACGCACAGCCATCTTACTGGGCACACAAGCTGTCAGTCAACTTACCTCCAGCTGAGTATGCACATGCGATTGCGCATGCACGCATGCATGATTACAGAGACCCAGCTGGTCTTTGGGCCTCAGCTGTGCATGCACGTGATTGCAGCAGGAAATCCAGCTGGTCTTCGGAGCTCTCCTGTGCATGCACACATGATTGCTCATGTATGCGTGAGTGCCTGTATGCAGTGCACGTACATTGCGTGTGCAAAAGCTGCATGGATGCACAGATTGTGCAGTTGCACATGCAGCACATGTAGAGGAGCTGCATGCAAGTGCGGATGGCACACACAAAGCACACTTTTCGGCACTCGGTAAGTAAAAGGTTCGCCAGCATTGTTCTAGACAATGAACCAATATTGGATCAGATGTTCCCTGTGCCAATCCTCTAAATACTATCTTTAATCAGACTTTGGAGAGAATATTATCTCAACATCTCCATATCCTTCACAACAAACCTTGGGACTTTTCTCCTGGGAGTTTTGAGTGCAGTGTCCAAATGAGCAAAAACTTTTCCATCTGAAAAGGAAAGTACCAACATCTTTTTTTTTTTTAGCTGCATACTAAAATCAACATATCTTTTGAGCCTGAGCGGGGGTTGGCAGAGTGGCCTGTCCAGTCACTACAAGTGGTCAGCTGGAATTTTGTAGCCAATATTTAGTACTTACTATATTTTCAAAAGCCAATTTCATGGAAGGGGGAAGTGTCAGTGGCTCCTATTCATGGGAATGGCTCATTGGAAGCACTTGAGTGATCATTCACTCCGGTTTTGCTGGTGACCTTATAGTGATTTCTGGCTGAGAGGAAATACTCAATAACCCCAGTTGTAGGATGACTTTTGTTTTTGGATTTGTTTTCCAGTTCTTTTCCTTCAACTCTGGTTCTCCTTGTACAGCAGTATCAATAAATTGTACACTTCAGTTTTTGATGGCTGTGATATTTGGTGTGTTGTGTTCCAAATGACAATCTGTCTGTATTTGAAAGTCTCATAAGATTTTCATCTTCTTATTTTTGACAACTATTTCCACTTTATAGTCCCATGTTATTATTATTTGTTAAATTTATTTGCTGCCTGTCTCACTGTGGGGCTACTCTAGGATGCTTACAACAATAAAAAGAAATGAAAAGAGTATAAACAGAAGTAAAATAATAGAAAACTAAAATAAACAATGAAGAACACAACAGGAATACAGGCCATCCTCGACTTAACAATAGTTCAGCTAGTGACCATTCAGAGTTACAATGGCGCTGAAATAAGTAACATGACCGTTTTTCACACTTACAACCTTTGTAGCATCCCCATGATCATGTGATCACCTTTTGCAATCTTATCACAAAGTCAATTGAGATGCCAGATTCATTTATCAACTGTGGTGATTCACTTAACAACCATGGTAAGAAAGGTTGTAAAATGAAGCAAAATTCACTTAATGTCTCACTTAACAACAGAAGTGTTGGGCTCAGTTGTGGTCCTAAGTCGAGGACTACCTGTATATCAATATGATGGCCAAAAAGATGAGCAAGTGAGAGTAGAGAGAAAGGGGCGGGGGTGGAGTCTGCCATCAATCCACCACCACCTCCAGTGTGGTCCCCAACCACCACCATCCCTGCCTTTGGTCCCCAGGCCAACAGGCACAGCCAGCTCTTTAGGCTCTAGAGTTATATTTATAAAATGATTTTATATGTCTCTTAATTTTTTACTGGAAGCAGGCCAGAATTGGTTAAAAGATGGGCAGCTATATAAATGTAAATTTAAAACATTACAATGCAATGCAATACGGCCAATCCAGCAAAGAGTGAACCCAGGGGACTCTGAAAGATACGTTTTTAAAAATCACACATATAAAAGCCAGTTTTAATTCTATTGTTGTGGCTACCATCTTGACTTTTATTGTCATGGCATACAGACATCTCCACCTGAGCCGGAAATTGTTCAAGGTCACCCAGTGAAAAACACAGTTAAAAGGAGAGCTAATCACATATTTACAACACTGCCTTTCAGATCATTTACCCTTTAAAAACTCTGGTTTCTGCAGAATGCTTTTGCTTTTGCTTTTCTTATCAAATCTCTCATTTCTCCAGAGTGTGGCAATTTTCTGTCAAAGAGTCCATATGATGCAAAGCTCATAATGCACCATTTACACAGTATTGTTACCCTTGAGTCAAAGATGATTTACTCAATTAGCTTATGTTTTCTGGTTCTGCAAGATGTACTAAGTTGTAAATTGGCAATACAGCTTTGGTTCACATAAACTGATAAGCTAAAATACAATTATTCTATGGCCCAGAGTGTCATACAAAAGGAGCTAATAGGAGCAACTTCAGTCATTGCTTATAGCAGGTTTGTCACTGAAATTTGATATTATGAGGCGATGCTAAAAGAAGACAGGCTCCAGGGAAGAAATAGTAACCTACTGTAAAGACTAAAATGATTTTTCCTGTTTGTTTAGATTTTTTTTTGCAGTTTCTATTGTTTGGACCACAAGTTTCGGGTTTGATACCACATGTAAACATTTCTTTGGTACTCAAGAAAAAACCCCAAAAAGCCAGTTTCCTAGCAAATAAACATGGGATTCTATCTACCAAATATATTTTCTCAGTGAACTAATTATTCACGTAGTAGTGACGTACTTCAGCACACACACACCCCCCCCCCCCCCGGGCTACAGGGGAGCCCTTTAAATTATCTTTGGATCCTTTTCAAAACCACCAGAAAAGCTTGTCTAGGGCCTCCTTCGTGGGGAATTCCCCATCTCCAAGCTAAAAGTAAGCCTGGGTGTGCCTTCCTTTCTGCAGTTGATTAAAGCATCCTGGAAGGCTCTTTTCGACCCTCTCTCTGGTTTGCCTGAGTGAGTAGTCAAAGAAAACTTTTACTACGGATTTTTGACCTTGTGGGAGTTTGGGGCAAGATGGTTTGGATATAACAGAGAGATTGCACTACCCCTTAATTTAGGATTTCCATGTTTAGGGCTACCCAACAGAAAACCGAAAGAAAGCAATGCTTACCGATTTCAGCAATCAAGGAGAAAAGAAGAAAGTTTGGTTAGTGTAGCTAAAATACGTTTCCTAAAACTGTGGCAGGGGAAATTCAGATAAAAGTTTGGATAATGATAGGACTTGGATTAAACATAAGAAAGAGCTGGTATATAATCATTAGAAAAAAAGCAGATGCTAGAGTATCAAGGAGCTTGACAATTCAGAGAGAAGGCTCTTTATAGAAAGTTATCTTCCAAGGAGTATAAAATAGGAGAATTTGTTTAACATAATGCTGGAGAAGAATCCTGGAAATATGCTTCTGAAAGTGACTTTACAGGGACTGAGCTACTTGATGGGCTATTTTTAGTAGCATGGCTGAATAAGAATAAGCATAGCTTTGTCTTTAAAGTATAAATACATTATAAATTCCTTTAAAAAACAAAAGAGAATTTCTCTAAGCCAAATATGTACCTTAAAGGTAGGATCTCCATTGGTAGTCTAAGTTTACACCAATCCCAGATCTCTTGTGAGAATTTTTTTTCTCCATTGACACTTTAAGATACTGTTTAAAATGGTGAATTAACCTGATTAAGGTTCTTATACTAGTAATCATCAGTTTGTATTATGCTTGAGATTTCTTGCTTCAGAATTAAACTCAACTGAAACATTTGCCTGAAGGGGAAAAAAAGAGTCAGCTTTAAATTTAATAAACCCTTAAAATGAATTAAGTATTTTCTCAGATGCATTTCTTTCATTTAAATAGGTTGATTTAATGCTTCTACAAAATATGTATATATTGAAGGCAAATTCAGGTCAGATCTTATGAAATTATACAGCTGTTTGCAAACCAAAATGTTTTCACAACAAACCAGGCCAGTGAGCACACCTGTCATTGATTGCTTCATGGAAGCCTCTGATACAGAGATGTACAACTTTGTACCCTTAGCCTAATTTTTAAAGCCCTGATCAGCCTGCTGAACAGGGAGGGAAGAAAAAGGAAAGGGGTGGGTCACAAAAAGGAAACAGCCACCTGGCTCCACTTGCCAATAACATCAGTCCCATTTTCTACTATCGTGAATTTCTGGATAGATTATGAGACTCTCACCCCTGCTTTACAACATTTCCATGTGATGCATCTGATATAAACTTTCCCACTTGTTTTAAAATTCAAGAAAAAAATCCCAAAAATTCTAGAACATAGAGGGCCATACAACTTATGATCCCAGATGGTAAATGCACAAAAATACTGTAGTTTGTCCTTAATGTGAGCCCATATTAAATAAAATAGCCATTTTAATAGCCATAATCCTACAATATTAGCAATTCTGGCAAGATTTGGTGTTCTCAGCTACCTTCTCGCAAGACTGCAGAACGGAACTCTAAACTTTCCTGTGATTTTGTGATTTTATGAGATTATTATTATTTTTTAATTAATTCATGACTCATGCCGGCATTCCAACAGGTATAGTAGTATATGCATGGTGTCCCCCTCCCCCAAAAAAGCAATTTGTCATCAACGTGATTATGTCATGGCTTTAAAAAAAATTGCAGTGATGGTTCCGTGGTCCACATAAGTGAAGAAATTAAAAATGTTGGCAGAACACATAAGGGTATTGAGGACTGTTTTAGAATAATATGCCTATAGAATTTATTCCCTAGTATAATGACCATGACACTAGGGCAGGGGTGGGCAAACTTTTTGACTTGCAGGCCACAATGGTTTCTAAAATTTGACAGAGGGGCCGGGCCAGAATAGGAGAATGGTGTGTTTGTGTGAACTAATATAAATTAAATGTAAAAACCATTACAAAAGGAAGCAGTTAACGGTTAACTAGTAACTAGTTCGGCGGGCTGGATTAAAAAGCCCAATGGGCCGGATGTGGCCCGTGGACCGTAGTTTGCCCATGTCTGCACTAGGGGTTCATAATCATCTTTATGAACTCCCTCGCATGGGAAATTATTGAAAGTTCTGTAGAGAAGGACAGAATAACAAAATGTTTACAAGCTTAGCAGTTTCACAAATGATTTGCAGTGACATCCACATATTTGCATGAACAAACATATTAGTAAAAAATTAAAGTGAGTTTAGTGAAATTTACTCCCAAGTATATGGATTTCAAACTAGAAGTCGAATTAGAAAAAAAAGAAATAACCTGCTATTAAAGATATTTATCTTTATTAGAAAAAGAATTGCTATTAACACGTCTAATTACAGGAAACCATGTTTTGACAATATCTGTGATGGTTACCTATCTTTTCATTCCTTCATCTCCCATCCATCTCAGTTGGATTTTTATTTTTTTTATTCCACCTTTATTGTTTTTATAAATAACTTAAGGTGGAGAAGACATTTAATGCTCCTTCTTCCTCCTATTTTCCCACAAGCTTTGTGAAATGAGGATTGAGAGTGACTTGTTCATAGTCAGCCAGCATTTCCTTTTGAGGGCTAGCATGTTAGGGTTACAAAACTCTGGGTGACCACTAGATGGCAACAAAGACATATGTACAAAAACTATAGAGCTTTGCTGCCACCTGGATGTTTGCAGCCCAGATCTGTCAGTCCTACTGCCCTCCCCCACCACCACAGGAACTCATTGTGACATTACAAATGTTTTTTTTTTCAACAGATAAGAGATAGAACATTCAAAATTCTGATCCTATTCTGGAATCTGGAATTTTTTCTCTCTCCAAACTTTCCCCTGCAATGGCTTCCTTTTTCACCTGCTCTGTTTAGCATCTTTTTGTCATAGCCAAAGTAACGTAACTTTAGTTCTGGATTGGGTAGCGCTATCCCAGATAGACCTGGTTTATAATGTGGGGTTCTCCTGGTCTTACAACTCCTGTTCAATGAGCAGGTGGTTGTGGGTAGGACAGCCTTTCTACAACTTTGTGTTATGCGCCAGTTGTGCCTTTTCTTGGACTGGGAATTCCTGCGCTCTGACACTCAAGCCGTGGTCATATCATGCTTGTACTACTACAGTGCATTCTACATGGGGATACCCTTGAAGAATATCTGAAAGCTTCAGCTGGTGTAAAACACAGCTACATGGGCAGTTCTTGAAGTTCTTAAGCTGGCCCATGTTATACCAATGCTGGCAGAAGGGACATGCTGCAGACACCATCAGCCAAGGAAATTCTGCTGGCAAGGTCCAGAAGAGCATTTTCTGCCGTGGCAGAACATCTCTGGAACATGTTGTCCCCAGAGATCATATCTGCTCCCACCATTTCGGCCTTCCAAAAAGCCTTGAAGACATGGCTATGGCAACTAACCTAATGGGGGTGTAACACATTGGAGGTGGCTAATGGAGTACGGACACCCCGCCTCCTCCCTGTGTATACTTTGCTCTCTTTTCTCCTCTCTATCTCGCTTAATTTTATTTTAATTGAATGTTTAACTTTAAGATCTTTATTGTTTTAATGTTTTATACTGCATTTTATACTGCATATTTGTAATCCAGCTAGGATTGCCTTTGGCAAGATGGACAGCACACAAGTTTGATGAATAAATAAAAGCAAAAACTGCTGGGTGCTTTCAGATAAGGCTTTTATTTTATAACTGTCTTATCTCATTTAGATAATTTTATATGGAAGTCTTGAATACAGCCAACTTCCATTTGCTGTTCTCCCAAGTCCTTTTATTGCTTCTGGGTTTTTTTTCCTTACAGGGAAAAATCCATTAGGAAAGGCCAAATGAAATAATTGAGAAATGTTTTTTTTTATAATTAGCACTAGCAGTCACATATCTGGAAACAATCCCTCCTGTATATTATATTTTAGAAGCCGTGGGTACCTTAGATGACCAGAAGCTGTAGTTACCTTAGGGTGAACACTCCTGAACAAGAAGATATAAAGTCAGATAAAGGCATTTTGACAGATGCAGATTTTGTTATCACCGCAATATGAGCATTTGCTTAAAAAAATAGTACTCCCTATGCATTCAGTCACACTGCTCTCCCCCTTTTTCCTGCCTCAGCATCTATACAGATAATTTTAAAAAATGCATGACCCTCCCCACTATCAATTCTTTCTTTCATTTCTTTCTTTCTTTAATCATATTTATATACCGCCCCATCTCCCTAAGGACTCGGGGCGGTTTACAGCCA
>JAEANM010022533.1:0-11586 GCA_017656035.1 Myanophis thanlyinensis
TAGATCTAGTGGAGATTGAAGATCCCGAAAGCAAGAGAGGGAGAAAGCGGCAAGCCGCGGCTTTTTATAATTGCTGCAGCTTCAGAATTTGGGGCTTCACATTGGCTGACGCGACAGCCAATGGGATTCACCCCGCCGGCTGGAACGCGGTGAATGAGAGCGCATGCACGATACGCTACAGGGGTGGAGCAACCAAGCAAGTTCACTGTGGTAGAATCAGCCATTCTAATGGACAATGAAAAATGCCATTGCTTCTTAGGCACTAGTTTATCTTGAATATTTACCTTTCATACTGAAGGAGACTTTCTCTTGTTGCAGCTTGCTCTTTCCTTTTTTTTGTAGAATTTCCATCATTTTTGAGGCTCTGAGATTAAAGATGGTGAGAGAGTAGAGCTGAGACAGCTAAGCCGAAATATGAAGCTTGATACAATCAAAAACTAAAGCATGTGGAAACTATTCCTGATCTGAAATTATCCTTACAATCTTTGGCTTACATTTTTTACTGAACTTTATAGTATTAGCTGATTCAACACATCTGGTTTTCAGAATCTAAATAAGAATTTTTTTGTATGAACTGCAGAGGTTGTTGAAACGGGGGTGAACAGTTTAGTTTTAACAACTTTTGATTGGTCATCTGTGTTCACATGCTGTAAACAAAGAGTTTTAAAACCTTTGGAGGGTTTTTTTTTTTTTTCAAATAATAGCGTTGATTCACCACAAGAGGGAACCAAAAGTCAATAATACTGTGGGCTCTTCTTATACTCTAAGCCTTATTAAAACCAGTGAAAACTAGCTTCAAGCCTATAAACCTGTAATTTATAATAATATTTTTTTTTCAATTCTAAACCCAAAAATGATGACAATGAAGAAGACAGAGAAACTTGATCAGGAGATATAGATTGTTTTTCCTTTTGAAAATTTTTTATTTTCTATTTTTTCTTTATATAAATCAATTACATCATCCATCAATTCACGATCCGCTTGGGTGAATAAACATGCTTTCCAATACAGCCTATATCTACCCTCTATTAGAATATATTATGATGATACAATATTATATCATATCATACAATACATTACCATTTTCAAAGATTTATATTCACTCTATTCTCCACAATGCTATAATAACTTATTTTACAATCATATCATATTTTTAATCTATATTTGTTTCTTGTTTCTATTATCTAACCATTGGTAAAAAGCTTCCCATACCTTTTAAAATTTACTTTTTTTTTTAATTTCCATCGTCAATCTATCCATTTCCGCACATTCTAATATTTTAATCACTTTCCCCTCTGTTGGGGTTTCCTCAAGCTTCCAATTCTATGTAAATACTATTCTACCTGCTGTTAATATATGTAAAATCAAATACACATTTTCTTTACTATAGTTCTCTGGTATAATGCCCAATAAAAATGGTTCTGGATTTAAGTCTATATGTTACTTAATCATTTTTTCCAGCCATGTATGTATATCCAAAATTTCCTTGCCATTGGGCATGTCCACCACATGTGATAGTAAGATCCTGGTGTCTAGTGGCATTTCCAACATTTGGCTGACTTATCTTTAAACATCTTTGCCAACCTCGTCGGTACCAAGTGTCATCTATAAAACATTTTACATAAATTCTCTTATAGGCTGTTGACAGTTACTTTATAGTTTCTATCCCATAATTGTGTAACCAAATTTTTTTGCCCAGGCAATCATTGTTTCCTTAATCTATTCCTCTTCCAGCTTCCTACTTAATAGGTAATTATGTATCTTTTTTATTAATTTTTCATCAGTCCCTGTCACTATTTGATCTAATTCTGTTAACTTTATATAAAAACCATATTTCAAATATATTACTTCAAATACTTCAAAATATTTTTTATCCAATTTTATCGGTATTGTTTGAAATAAATATAATAATCTTGGTAAGATGTTCATTTTTATAGTAGCTATTTGGCCCATCAATGATAACTGTAAATGTTTCTACCTTTCCAAGTCTATTTTAATTGATTGTACTAATTTATAATAGTTGCCTCCTTTAATTGTTCCACATTGTTCGGTTATGTAAATTCCTAATTATTTCACTGTTTTCACTATTTGAATATCCATTTCATCCGCTAATTCTATTTTTTGTGTGGTGGTTAAATTCTTAACCAATATCTTAGTCTTTTCTTTATTCATTTTCAAACCAGCCACTTCCCCATATTCTTCTATCTTTTCTGTGCTGATTGGGGTAAATAGTTTAGCAATTAGGAACTATCCCCTTAAGGGATTGACTTCTGGGAAATGTAGTTTTATGCCATGTGATCACATTGGTGTTTCTAATTGGCCAGTGGGGCTTTTCAGATTGTAGTGTTTGTCAGGATCCTTCCCACAAGGAAGGGGCCATTTTCTTGATATCCAAGACCACGTGTATTAATTCCCGAAATCCCCAGCTCGCAGGCTTAAAGAAAAGACTAAGACGCGGGTCAGTCTAGATAGCCATGAGGGCTCCCTTTATTTTCTTCCAAATAAAAGTAGCCCTCAGCTGCAGGCGGGCCACTCATTTTATATTTTCCCATGGCTCCACCTGCAACCAATCAAATACTCACCTGCCTTCAGCCAATCAGGGTCCTCCAGGCCAACAGCCAATCAGCTGTCGGCAGTCAGTGCGGCGTGGGCAGACCAGAGGGAAAACTCTGCCTGCGCATGCGCAGACACAACACCCCTCCCCTCCCAGTTAGAGTATAGTTATTTAGTTTGCACCTGGCATGCGTATTCATTTAAATATGCTGGGCGGCGCCGGGTCCTCTCTGATCTGAGCAGACTCGGCTTCATTTCGACTGCACCATCAGAGGAGACGGATGGAGCTCCTGGGAACTCTTCTGGTCTGTTTGTCTGTTTGGGCCTCGGTGGCGGCTGCTTCAGGATGGGGTGTGACTCTGGCCCCAGGTAAGTAGGCACTTTCACGGTCTTCTGGTTCATCCCCCTTGCGGCTGCCTTCCACTGTAGGGCGCTGGGTCTTGTTGGTTGAGTCCCTCACTGCCGTTTTGGCTGGCATTTACTTCGTTCTGGCTCCTGAGTTGATCCACATGCCTTTTCCACATGCAGTTGTCCTGTAATTGTAGTTCATATGACCATGGCACGGTTGATCTTATTATGGTCCCAGGTACCCACTTTGCGGGCCTGGGTAGTTTCTTGCATAGACCCCCTCCCCCACCTGGAAAGACCTTACATTTGTGTGGGTTTGGTCATCCTCCCCGGGGTGGTCATCCGGGTGCAGGCGGTTGAGGGGGATTTTGATCTTACGGCCCATCAAGAGTTCTGCCAGTCTGAGTTGTGATGTGGGGGACGGTGTGGTGTGTTGGGAAAGCAAGTAAGTGCTAATTTTATGTTCCAAATCACCATCTGTCATACAATTGATGGCTTCCTTTGTTGATCTGACAGCGTGTTCCACCCAGCCATTCGCGCTCGGATTGTAAGGGGCCGAGGGGGTGTGCCTGATGCCCAGACCCGTGAGGAAATGTTGGAATTTGGCCACTGTGAATTGGGGCCCATTGGCCGACACTATTATATTGGGGATGCCGTGGGTTGTGAAGAGTCTTTGTAGTGTTTTTATTACTGAATCTGTCGTAGCTGTGGCCATCTGTTGGACTTCTGTCCATTTGGAGTGTGCATCCACGATGATTAGGAACATTTGTCCTTGCCCCGGGCTGGCGAAGTCCAGGTGGAGCCAGGACCACGGGTTCCCATCTTGATGGGGGGCTGCAGGGGGTGCTGCTCTGGATTGCTGGCAGGGACTGCAGAGCTTGACCCTGTGCTCAATATTAGAGTCTAGGTTGGGCCACCAGACATAGCTTCTTGCCAGGGCTTTCATCTGGACTATGCCTGGGTGGCCCTCGTGAAGTGTGTCCAAGATTCTGGGGCGTAATTGCATGGGGATGACTATGCAGTTCCCCCATAATAGGCAGCCTTTTTGGGCTGACAGTTCGTGTTTGTGTGTTTCATATTTTTTAAATTCCCCGCCATGCGGCTGTGCTGGCCAGCCCTTTAAAACCCAGTGAAGGACTCTGGAGAGTGTGTGGTCCTTCAGCGTGAGTTTAGCAATGAGTGCCGCCATGGCTGGGGTTTCTGGCATTTGTTCAAGTAGCAGTACGTGGTGGGCTGGGGCTGGGTCTTCGATTATTGTCTGTACGGGGCACCTACTGAGGGCGTCGGCATTCACTATTTGGGAGCCAGGTCTGTGAATGAGTTTGTATGTGTATGCTGCTAAGAATTCAGTCCAGCGGGTGAGGCTGGGGGACAGAACTTGTGGTGTTTGCTTGCCTCCCACTATGAGCCCCAGTAGGAGCTTGTGGTCGGTGATGAGCGTGAATTTCCAGCCATAGAGGTAATCATGGAAATGCTTTATGCCAGCCACCACAGCCACAGTATCTTTGTCAAGTTGGCTGTAGTTCCTTTCCACAGCTGAAAGCATTCGAGAAAAATAAGCTATGGGGGTGTCTGCACCGCAGGGAAGTTTGTGGCTGAGAACAGCCCCCACTCCATATGGGGATGCATTGCATGTCAGTTGTAAGTGTGTTGATTCATGGTATTGGACTAGGAGGCTGTCTGATGTGATCAGAGTTTTTGCTTTCTTGAAAGCTCTTTGTTCTGGGGCACCCCATTTCCATGAAGCTGTTTTGTCTAAGAGTCTGTGCAGGGGTTCAGCCACAGTGGCTTTCTGTTTTAGGAACATACTATAAAAGTTGAGCAACCCCAAAAATGCCTGTAATTCATTTTTATTTTTGGGCATTGGGGCATTGTAGATGGCTGTGGTTTTGTCCTTGGTGGGGTGGGTTCCTGTGGTGTCTATCTTAAACCCCAGGAATTCCACTTCTGGCACCCCAATTTGGCATTTCTCTTTCTTTACTTTTAAACTGGCCTCCCTGAATTTCTGCAGTGTGACTCTTAGTTTCTGATGGAGGTCTGACCGGTCTTGTGTGGCGATGAGAATGTGGTCAAAATAGGGGGGTCACGCCTGGGATTCCCTGCAATAGACATTCCATTAGTGCTTGGAAAATCCCCAGGGCGGTGCTGACTCCAAATTGGAGTTGCTTGCATATAAATGCCCCCTGGTGAGTCACTATTGTTTGCGCTTCCACGGTGGCCTCATCAACAGGAAGTTGCTGATAAGCTTGTGCCAGGTCTAGCTTCACGAAGACCTTTTTTTGCCCCAATGAGTGT
Organism: Myanophis thanlyinensis; assembly: GCA_017656035.1. Lineage (NCBI taxonomy): Eukaryota > Metazoa > Chordata > Lepidosauria > Squamata > Homalopsidae > Myanophis > Myanophis thanlyinensis. The sequence goes on from JAEANM010022533.1 coordinate 5,197, forward strand.
AAAAGGTTTTGGATTACAGGGACAGGATATGCATGCAATTGAAGTGCCTTGTTAATTGTACACTTGTAATCAGTGCAGATTCTCACTGAGCCATCTGGTTTGATGGGGGTCACTATGGGGGTTTCCCATTTGGTGTGGTTAACTGGTTCCAAATCCCCTGAGCGATGAGTTTGTCTCTTTGTTCATCGACTTTAGGCTTTAAGGCTAACGGAACTCGCCTCGGTTTAATTCTAATTGGTGCCACCCCTGGGTCTAAGTTAAATGAAATGGGGGTCCCCTTATATTCCCCGAGCTCACCATTGAAGACATCTGTGAATTCAGTGGTGATGTTGTCTGCTTCGCCCTCACTGATTCTGTAAACTCCGGAAATGTTCATGCTCAGCTGGTCGAACCAGTTGAGTCCTAGGAGGCTGGGTAAAGTTCCTTGCATGATTAAGAGTGGGAGCGGCCCAGAGAAGTTGTGGTATTTCACAGGGAAACTGCCCACTTCCAAGACAGGGATGCGATTTCCTTGGTAGTCCTTGAGGATGGTGGCCGTCGGAGTTAGGTCTTTAGCCTTCAATGAGAGTTGCAGGGCTTTTATGGTTTTCCAGGACATAACGCTTACCAGGGAGCCGCTGTCTACTTGCATTTCGCATGGTCAGTCGTTGATGCTGACCAGGATCCTGATTTTCTGTTTTGTTCGAATTTGCTCTGTGGTTCCTTGTTCTGAGGTTTGATGAGTTTCAATGGAGACTGAGTGGCACTCATCTTCCGGTTTTCTGGGATGGGTGTGATCCCATCTATTGTTGGGGTTTGGCCCCCATCTATTGTTTGAGCCATGTGGCCCTCTGAATTGTTTGCTGGCTGGCATGAGAGACTGCAGACATGGGCTAAATGTCCCTTTTTCTGGCAGCGTCCGCAAATTGTTTGAAGGAAGGGGCAGTTTACTCGTTGATACTTTCCATCGCAGCCCCCACACATGGCTTGTCGGGGGTTTGCGGCCATCTTGGGGCCCCTTGTGGGCTTGACCAGGTGGACGTCGCCATCTTCAGTTGTATCTGCCTCGGTATTGTCTTTGCAGATGGTCTGATGTATATTTGCTGATTTCCTGCCATTGATGGGTTTGTATGCCGCTTCTGCTGCTGTAGTTTCCTTGATGGCGTTTGCCAGGGTGATTGATGTTCGAGCCATCAATCTGCATTTGAGTTTGTCATCTCGAAGCCCGCAAACTGTCCCACAACATTTTATCTAATTCTGTGAACTCGCAATGGATTGTGAGTGTTCTTAGAGCCACAAGGTATTCTGTGATTGTTTCTCCTTCTGCTTGGTACCTCTCATAGAAGGCGTTTCATCTGGACAGTTCTGATGGTTGAGGGGTGTAGTGGCTTTGGAGCTTAGCCAGTAAGGTCGACCACGCTACCTCCTTTAGTGTCTGTGGCAAGACAAGGGCGATAGCCATCGCGAAGACTTGGGAGCCACAGTAGTTGAGGAAAACTGCCTGTTTTTTCTTATCAGGAAGGTCTTCCAGGTTGCTTCCTTTGAGGAAAAATTCAAACCTTTCTAGGAATGTGCTCCAGGTTTCTGCTTTAGGGTCGTGGGGGGGGAGAATGTGAGAGACTGAGGTGTTGCAGCCATCGTAGTTCATTTCGCGGTTTTTCTTTGCCAAGTTAGTTGACATTTTGCGTAAAGTCTGGCTTGTGGTGATGTCTGAGTTTTCCTAGAATCCCACCCTCATCACCAGTGTTAACTCCCAAAATCCCCAGCTTGCAGGCTTAAAGAAAAGACTAAGATGCGGGTCAATCTAGATAGCCGCGAGGGCTCCCTTTATTTTCTTCCGAATAAAAGTAGCCCTTGGCTGCAGGCGGGCCGCTCATTTTTATACTTTCCCACTGCTCCGCCTGCAACCAATCAAATGCTCACCTGCCTTCAGCCAATCAGGGGCCTCTGGGCCGACAGCCAATCAGCTGTCAGCAGTTGGCACGGCGCAGGCGGACCAGAGGGAAAACTCCACCCGCACATGCGCAGACACAACAGCGTGGGAAGTATCTCTTCTCACCTACAGCAAAGGGAATAAATGTTATATGCCTCAGAAGAATCCCTTCAACAATCGTAAGTGTTGATTGAGAATACCTGGATATAATAAAGCAAGCTACAATTAACCCTTTTTGTTGACTTTAACTATCTGTAATAAGCAGTCTGTGTGCTTGAAACAGAACATTTTCTATTAATTTAGGTCCTGATTTTCATGGATTTTCCAAAATAAGAACCAGGTCATCTGCAAATGCCTGCAATTTATATCTTTCTTTTTTAATTTTGATCCCTTCAATTCCATCCTGTTGGATATTCCTGTTTAGTACTTCCAAGGTCAAGATAAATATTAAGGGGAAGGAGATATTGAATTTTTAATGCCCTTTATGGATGACTATTTCCTAAAAATGTATGAACATATTCAAAATGTCGGATTAAAACTGGTGTTCAAGATTGATTCATTTGTAAGGGAACTCCAGGAAGAAATTAAAGATCTGCAAGGAGATATGGTACAGGTGACAGCCAGAATAGATTATGTGGAACATGGATTGGAGGACAGAAGACCTGTGTGAAGCTGAGTTGGAACAAATAACAAGTTTGGAAGCTCAGATTACAGAATTTCAATTAAGATTCCATGAAATACCTGAACAACCAGGAGAAGATATCAGTTCAAAGATGGTGAAGCCTTTGGCCCAGTTAATCAATAAAGAGGAAAGGGAAATTGAATTTGACCTGGATAAGACGTATAGAATAAACTCCAGATATGCTGCCACAAAAAAGTTACAAAGTGATGTACTCTTTCATTTTGCAAGAAAAATAATAAGGGATCAGGTCCTGGACTGCCATTTTAAGAACAGGTTGAAAATGAAAAATATAGATATTATTATTCTGAGGAAAATCCCAGCCAGAATTTTGAGAAAAAGAAAAGCCTCTGATTTACTTACTGGTATCTTGAAGCAGAGAAAAATCTTACCCCATTGGCACAAACTGGAAGGGGTAATACTTACTTATTATGAGCAAAGATTTAGGCTGAATTCCAGAGAGAAATCTAAGATTTTTTTTTATTAGACATAAATTAGTCTCAGATCCATGTGGAAAAATAGGCATAGAAAAAAACAGTGGTTGAGCAAGACCCAAAAGATGACATTGAGAACAAGACATGGCAGAGAGAAGAAGAAAGAAAGAAGATGAGGCCAAGATAGTGATACAAGAATCTATTACGGTGCTTAAAGATGGAGATGAAGTTTATCACATGGAATATTAATAGAGCAAATACCCCATCTAAGCATAAAAAATAATTTCACTATTTGAGAAAATTTAATTTGGATATAATTTGTCTTCAACAAACACATACTAAGAATCAAGACAAGAAATATTTGATATACAGTATAAATGACTAGGAGATTAATTTTCTATCAGCTGGAGTAAAAATGATTAATGGAGTTGTTGTATATATAAAACCTCAATTTAACCTAAATTACTTATGTTGGAAATGGCTCCAACCAATCAAATAAAAACAACTTGGATTGGTGAAAAGAAAAAAAACACTTTACTGCAATAAAGTAGTTATGAAGCAAAAGAAAAGCATTTTGCAAAATGAGTGAGACCCCCAGCATAAAGCATAAGCAGAAAAAGAATGTTCAGAGCTGAGAATCACACAAAAGAAATTCCAAAAAGCAAACAATTATATATGTTATAGATTTTCCACCTCCTAATTATCTCAACTAATCTGAGACAATTTCTTAGGGTCCAAACTTTAAACCTTTCATAATTTACAACTTCCTTAGCTACATCCTAGTAACATCCTTATTTCCTTGTACTTTCCTGAGACCCACTTAACTACAGATATTTCTAAGGCACTCCTTTCAGGGTGGCCAGTTGAGACCCCTCTCTCAAAGAAGCATTAATAATCCCCCAGAACCAGCCCCACGTCACCTCCCAGGTAGCTAATACCAACCAGGAGGGGCAAGGATGTAAAAGGCATGTGGTGGCATTAAGGCTACCCAGCAATCTGTCCACTTCATCTGGGATCACAGGATCAAACTCAACCCAGATGATATCATCCAAGACCAGCCCCCCCTCCTCATCTAGATCAGCCCAGTCTGAGTCCAGCCCATCCCAAATCTGAGCGGTTTTATCCTGCAGAAAACAAGAAAAATCCTGGGCCCATCCCTGTAAGGTATCTTCTCGCTCCCCAACCTCAAGAAAGGAGCGGGTCACCCTAAAAAGGGCGGCCGGGCGGTTTTCTGCAGATGCAAAAAGGGCAGAGAAGTAAGAACGCTTCGCTGTCCTTATCGCCACTAAATACATCCTAATATAGACTTGCAACAATGTTTGGTCAGAATCAGTGCGGCTAGATCTCCAACCACTCTTTAGGCGTCTGTTCCGGCATTTCATCTCCCTTAGCTCCCCTGAAAACCAGGGAGCCAATTGGGATGTCATGTTATACACTTGCTCCTCCCTGCTTTGGATTGGGCAGTCTTTCTTAAAATATCCTCCTTGCCTGTATCACCACATCCTTTTCACCTTATATCTTGGTTCTAACTTTCTTATTCCTTCATTCCTTCCCCGTCCTTCTTTCTTTCCCAATTCAAAACTCCTTCTCCCTTTGTACATACACTTTCTGGGCTTCCTTTAAAAGATCATCTATGGAATTTTCAGACCACCTGTCTAACTTCTGAAGTTTCCTTGCAATATCTGGCCATGTCTTTGTTATAAACTGAACCCGGGACCTCTCGCATTTCAAATTCCAAAGTTCAGATTCAATTAATTTTGCATACAGAAGTTTGGTAAGATTAGCATATCCATCAATCCAGAGTCTGCAATAACCCACCAGACCTAAGAGTTCTCTTAGTTCTTGTTTATTCTTCTATTCTTTTGAGAGTGATTTTCCTACTCCCTTTACTGATTAAGTGTCCTAATAGGATAGAGCATCCTATTGCTCCTAAGCATTCAAGATGCACACAGACATAAAAATATAAAAATTAAGAACAGCCTCAAAAATTGTCAATTCTTTGCTTTAAAAAAATTAATCAGATTCAGATTCCATTCAGATGGAAGTAAATCCTTCTTAAGTAGATTAACAAAAAAATTACAAATCTAAGTAAAATATTTCAGTCTCTTTTCTTTCATATAGGTTTAATTAAGCATTTTAAATCTGAAAAATTTCCAGAAAAAAACCCAGATATTTTTATATAATAAAATAAAAGCAAAAACAAGATGGAAAGATTAGATGTTGAATGATAGTATTATGTATGTTTAAATAATATTGTGATTGGCATTAGAATAGTACATTAAAATACTGACCAATTAAATAATGAAGGATTATACAAATATGTGTATTAACATCAGAAATATATTAGCTTGATTAATGTAACAAATATGATATTACTATTGTTATTTGTACTAAAATGAATGATACCCATATGCTACATTGTTTATGCATTGATGTGGATGTATATATAAAAATAAAATATAAAAACCATGAAATTTAAAAAAGAGGAAGAAAAGAAAGAGAAAAGACAATATTCTATGGAAGAATATGTGAAATTGGTCAGGGCAGTGCTGAAAAAACACCTTCCCTAAAGAAAGATATAGAATGCTATATCACTAGCTGCCACATCTGCTCCTCTGCAAAAGAGTGATCAGGCAAAACTGCCTGGATTCCTATAACCAGTAGCTAACCTCAAAGCACCAAGGAATCTCTATGGAATTTATAATTGAATTGCCAGAAAGCTCAGGAAATAAAGTGATTTGGGTTATCACCAACTCCTTTTCCAAGCAAGAGTACTTCATACCATGTTCCAAAATTCCCCTAGCCCATGGCTAGCAAAATTATTTGTGCAGCACATCTACAGATTCCATGGGGTCCCTGAAAGGATCATTTCTGACCATGTCTCAATTTTGGCAGGTGTTCCTAAAGTTGCCAGGCAACACACAAAGGCTCAGTTCCTTACATCATCCTCAGACAAATGGAGGCTGTGAAAGAACTAATTCCATCCTGGACCAATATCTTTACTGTTACATTAATTACCAACAAGATAATTGGACTGACTTCTTCCCCTTCATAGAAGTCACCTACAACAATGCTGTTCACAGCAGCACCAGTTTTACACCATTGCTGGGGTCCACTGGCAAAGATTTCATGGCCAGATCTGAACTGTCTGAAGCAACTACTCATAACATGTCATTAAATGAATGGATCAACACTCTTCAAAACAAGGTGCTAGAATAAGCACCAGAAAACTACAAAAAAAAAAAAATGATAAGAAGCGCTCCAAACTGATGGATTTCAAGATTGGGGATGAGATTTACCTATTCACCAAATTAAATTAAATTAAATTAAATTAACTTTAATAACAGAATTTCTATACCGCCCCT
>JAEANM010022534.1:0-11586 GCA_017656035.1 Myanophis thanlyinensis
AGAATTCCATGCTGGCTCAGGAATTCTGGGAGTTGAAGTCCACGAGTCATGAAGGAGCCGTAATTGCCCACCCCTGTTCTAAGTGGTATCTTCTGGCCATCATATAGTTGCCAACTCAAAAGGCTTTGCAACATTCAGCAAGCTATTATTTGGGCAGCTATCCAGACTTCCAAATCTGAGACCCCTTCTGAAAACACAAAAAAGAAAAACATATGAATCCAGTCACCTCACAAGCGCTTTACTTAGTGGCCTGAGAAATATTACTTGAGCTATCTATATATCAATATGAAATCAATGTTGTCAAGATGTTTTATTCCTTATGAGGATTATGAGGCATTTACAGCCTGACCACAAATTTATCTAAGGATGGTAGCCCAGAACAGAGAACTAGATATGATGCTCTCAGCTGTGACTTTATGCTATCTAGCCAGGAGATCAATCCACAAAAATTTAGAGTTGCTGAAACAGAGGACTCCATCCATTTTTCTCCCTGTGTATCTATCTATTCAGCCGCCTGTGTACATAGAGGCCGAGTACCCTGTTCAGTTTCCCAGCAATCAGAGCCAAAGTACAACCACAGAATTCACAACAAAACTGCCTGCCAAGGATTTTTAACGTGACTTGACTGCACTACTTATTCTTACGGCCATCCACTTGCCGTCTTATACATGAGCCCATGCAAAGTCACACAAGGAACAAACAAGGCCTTCCACAATGTAGCATTTCATTCTTCTTTTTAAAAACAATTGTCATAAAACACAAGTGTAACAATTTGGGAGGAACAATGAAATGGAGAGAAAGCTTCTTAACATTGTCTAATGATAAGGTGTCTATATTTAACTTTAATTTTTATTATACAGGTGTTTTCTCTATTTTTTGTTAATTAACCTTTCTCTTCTTTTTGTCACATTTAGACAAGTTTAATGACCATAATAAATCTAGGATTTTTTTTCTTCACTGTATACCACTATCATTTTTCTTTTCTTTTCTTGAGTGCTGCAGTTCTTTGTATTTCATTATTAAAAGCAAGCTACATCTTTTAGAAACTTTAAAAACCTGCATCCTAATCTCCTTTTTTCTTTAATATGTTTCTTTTATTTCAGTTAAAATCAACCCCAAAATTAATTTAAAAAGTGGGGTTTAATATACCTTGGGCTAAAAATATCATCCAACTAAGGGAGGTGTTGTGATAACAGGAATAAAAATATATATAATATAGGATGCTTACATTTTCAAAGTGTTTTAAATGCACATTAGCATTTAAATATTTGACTCTTACAAATGTTACCAAATAGCTGGGAGTCAAAAGCCCTTTTTTAGAACATATTTTACACATGAGATTAAATCTGTCTGTGAGAAACACATACATTACTTGAATAGATGCAAACATGTTGGATGAACCATATAAATATCAAATGTAAAACTTGCCAACATGGTGATTGCATCTGTATTACAGAGTCAGGAATACAAAACTGTAGCCCTTAATTGCCCTTTGGGACAAGTGTTTATCTGGGATTATCTTCGATAACTATTTAAAAGATTATTCGATTCTGGAACAGAGAATTAATTTATGACAAGAATAAATTGGTTTTGAAGATCTGCTCTGTCATTCCACCTGAGTCATTTTTGTTTCAACTTTTGTTTCTCATAAGGAATGAAGGGGTATTTCTGGGAGCTGCACTATAATTATAGGATTCCCTTATAGACCCAACCCAGGTAAATTCAAGTCCCTGCAAAATTTATCATCTTGAAACAGCATGGAAAAGCTGGTTGATGATGGCACATTTCTTATGGATTTTACTATTTTAAAGCCTCTATTTTAATGTATGTTTCAAAGCGTCCAACAGCTGGTTTGAGTCTATGTACGGTAGTAGTTTAAAAATCTGAAGGGGCAGAATAAGGCTGGAAGGGACAAAAAGTTCATTTAAATGCCGACCAGCTCACTGTTCAAGAAACTCTCTAGGCAGCACAGAGCAACTCTGGGAGGCTCAGAAGGTAGTAGAGTCCTTCTACTTCGCCATCCTGGATTTCTGGATTAATGTCACTTAATCTGAGTATCATAGTTAGCTTCTCTTATCCTGCTGCAATAACTGTTTATCTACTTGTGTCAGTAAACATCTGATGAATTAGGATGTCCTACACTCATACCAGCTACACACAGAGGTGATTATTGAGAGTCCAAAGAACAAACAGGACTCACTTGTCTGAACACTCAGTAACTGGTATCCTTAAAACAACATGTGTTATAAGGCTATTTCTTTGCCATTTTCCAATTATCAGCATCCCTACCAGTTATGAGGTTGAAATTTAAGGTGCATTGATAAAGTTGCAACCCCAGGCCAAAAGTGAGAAAATCCGAATAAATGCACATTACATCACAACTCCCCATCCAACAGCAACCGCAACTATAGCAAAGTTTCATTTTAGGAATGTACTTGTACAATGCTCAGAATTAAAGGGCAGTGCAACAGGCCAACCATTTTCAACACCCACAGAAGCCTTCGCTCAGAAAGACCCACACAGGACTTCTCTGCCTCAAGAGCTGAACACTCAAGGAGGTCTATGGTGGAGCTGACCAGCCACGTGGCTCTCTGTCCCCTCTATTCCTACAGTCTTCCCTCATGGCTAAGGAAAAAAGGAGATTATGACCCCATTCATTCCCATCCTCACTCTGGGTAAGTTGTTAGCAGAAAAATAATTATCACAAGCATTCATATTCCCATTTTTGTGGTGATGCCTTGGGGTGGGGAGGCACTTTTAGTTTGCCCAGAGACATTCTATTGATCATGAATGTCAAGGACTGACTTGAGACTAGGACCAGTTCTGAGTGTATGTTTGAAATGGTATAGGCCAGGGTTTCCTTCCTGAGCAGGGGGTTGGACTAGATGACCTCCAAGGTCCCTGCTGCTCTGTTCGAAACCGGCATAGAGACACTATGCCCTATCCTGGTCGCCTTCCTCTACTACAAGGAAGGATTCAGAGAAAACATCGGGATTATTTAGGCTTCGGCAGCAAACAGGTTTAATAGGAGGGGAAAAGTTTCCCCCACCACTCCACCCCGGTCCTTCAACTGTGGCGGGAACGAAGCGCCGCTCTTTTTCAAGGAAACTTCCTCTCGCCTTAGCGACGATTCGCCAAGTGGGCAGAGGATGAAGATTGGGGGAGGGAGGGGAGATGGAGAAAGTGAGAAAACGAGGCGGCCGGCAAACCTTGGAGGAAGGGGGACTGTGACAGCTCGGGGCGATCCTCCGGGAAAGAGTCCAGCAGGCGCTTGAAGAGGCGGCCCAAGTCCGAGTAGCTGCGGTGCAAGTAAAGGACGTTCCGGTCCGACCACTCGGTTCGGATCTCAAAGAACTCCTCCTCGTCCCCGCGTCGGTTGACGATCAGCCTCCGGATGCCGTTCACCCAGCAGCCCCGCACGTACATGTTCACCAGCGAGGTGCCCTCAAACACAGCCGAGGCCATCCCGCCACTGCCCGCTCATACCAGCCCGCCGGCGAGGGGGACGGCGGGAACCCTCCGTCCTTCGCTAAAGCCGCTCAGCGTCAGGAAAAGGGAGCCACCATGGTCGGCGGAGCTGGGCGTCGACGGCACAAGGCGCTGCCTTCAAGCTCCGCGCAGGGCGGCCACAGGCGCCTCCGGCATTCTTCGCCCAGGCAAAAGACGAGGAAGGGAGGGCTCAGCCGTCCTCCGCCTCCTCTCCCTGACTACAGTCGCTTTTTTTTGCCTCCACCGCTTGCTAGTCACAAGCGCAGGCTGGGGCAGAGGAGCTGTCGGGCAAATCAGATGGGCTTCTTCTGCTTTTCAGGCCGAAAGGAACAGCCCGTTTGCTCGCAGGGTGGCGTGGCGTTGCATCTTGTGGCTTTGACGCGTCTTCCTCTCTTTCTCTCTTCTTTCGCGATCTTCCTGAATGTTTGGGAGGCAGGGCCAAGAATTGGGGCTGAATTAAGAAGTGTGTGTGTGGGGGGGGGAAGCATGCGCGATCTCACTCGCAAACTCGGGGGTTTGGACTTCTGCCTTCTCCTCCACCCACCGCCCCCACCCGGGGTTTTCAACACGTGGAAGAAAAAAGAAAAGTGGGGTGAGGGAAGCAAACATATCCCGCTCCCTGGACTCTATCCCTCTGATTCTCGTGGCAGGGGAGGTGCTAGACGGGGAGTTTTCTCGATCAGATGTTGGCAGGGTATCGATTTTGGCAGAGGCAGGCTTTTTAAAAAAAGGCCGTGACGCAACCGACCGAAAAAATAATAATAATTAGTTTGTTCGCTAATCTGGAGAAAGAGGGTGTGGTGAATCGTGGGCGGAAAAGACCGCCAGGTCTTTTTCCTCAGTCGTAGATTTTCCCGCGGGGCTGAGGGAGCTTAAAGTTAACTTCTCCCCGTCGCCTTGCAAGAAAACGGAAAAAGAGGAAACCAGACTATCTTTCCCGCTTCGGAGACACCAGTACAGTCTCTTACAGCACAGCAACTGGCGCCGCCTCCCACTTTGCTCGCCTTTCTTTCCGCCCAGCGCGGGTTCAACCGAAGCGTCAAAATAATAATAATAATAATAATAAGAATAAGAATAATAAAGCGGAGCGTGGCACAGGTACACGCGCGATTTCAACCCCTGGCGAAAGTTATTCGGAAGCGGAAGTCCCAAGCTGTAGGCGTGCAACAGCTGGAAAGGACGGATCGGATCTGCTCCCTAATGGATCCAGACTCATAAACCGCAGCTGAAACTGCCAAGTAGAGGTTATCCTAGACTTACAACGGTCGGTTTAGTGAACCATTCAAAGTTAAAACAGCACTGATTTATGACCATTTTTCACAGTTAACAACTTTTTCAGCATCCCCATGGTCACATGATCAAAATTCAGATGCTTGGCAACTGGTTCATATTTACGACCATTGCTGTGTCCTGGGGAAAGTCAATGAAAATCACTCCACAGCTGGGTTACTAACTTAACAACTGAAATGTCATAAAAGGGGGCAAAATTCACTTAACTAATGTCTCACTTAACAACAGAAATTTGGGGCTCAATTGTGATCGTAGGTCGAGGACTACCTGTACCAACTATAAGAACTGACCCCTGCTAAACTACCCCCATGTACAATTATGTTAAATGGAGCAATTCAGTTCTCTGTATCCAAAAGGATTGACCCAAAAAGAAAATATGCCATGGTTAGCTTTAGTTTGGCTAAAGGTTGGCTTAGGTCCAGTGGCTCCCTCAGCAATCAGTGGGACATGGTAACCTTACTTAAGATTGGAAGATGGCAGAATGTCAGACTCTGTACAGTACACTTTGTGTCTTCAAGTCGGGATAACTCCTGGCCACTGCCTAGTCTTTCTAGTTTTCCTGACAAGATTTTCAGAAGCTGTTTGCCATTGCCTGCTTTCTAGGGTTGAGAAACAGTGACTGGCTCAAGATCATCCAGCTGGCTTCCTGCGGGACTAGAGTTCCTGGTTTTTAATCTGATACCTCAACTACAACACTAAACTGACTGTCTAGGCTCAGAACTACCCCTAAGCATTTGCTTGAGTTGAAACAGTGTTCTTCCCTGCTGGCCTGGCATAATATCCAACACAGTTATTTTAGGCCCTGAGACCTAGTCCCACAACAGTTCTACCAGTTATAAAGCAGTAACAATAATTACCAATTAGCTACTCTTTCATGACATCCAACATCTGCTGACTGCTGCAGATACCATGCTGCCTAATGGTAGGGTCGGTGTTGTGCCTCGCTACCACTTTAAATTCCTACTGTGGCCTGGTTAAATAGAAGCTATGCCTAGTCATCCAGCAGTGTTTGGAAGAGAGGGTGGAAAAATGGTATCGGAGCCTATTCTTAGGTCCAAACACTGGGCTTTCCAGTGCCTGGTGATGAGGCAAATCCTCCCATCTTCACATGAAGGTAGAATTTGCCTTTGGTTTACACAGATGCCAGTAAAGCTTTGGTGCCTGTGCTGTACAACCTTTTTTCTTTTTTCCTCCCCAACAGAAGGTCATGTCCAGAAAAAGGATAATTGATAGCCACTAATCTGGAACCACTGGTCCATCCTGAAAATGAATCCTAAAAAGCAGTGGGTGCAATGTTAAAAGCAATACTTCAATAACTCTTTTAAGTAGCCTAAAGTACAAGTGCCGTATAGGATAATCCATTCTGAGGTGCCTCTAATATTAGCTGGCAGTGAACTGCTTCCTGATGGATTGCAGCCAATATTATTATCGGAAAAGCTTAACAATAGGATTTTCTTATTTATAAGTTATTAAGTTATAAGTCAGCTCTGTAATGAAGACACTTTTTCATCCTTCTGTTCTTTATGGTTCCTTATACATCAAGAGGAAACACCATGAAAATTCTTGGAATTGTTTTTAAACAATTCAGGAATTGTTTTTAAATACATGTTCTGCTTGAAATTAAATCTATGCGAACAGGAAAAGTTTATGGCCCCATTTCGAAGCTGGAAAAGACTTATTATGCCTTTGCTCTGGCTTTGTGCCACTGACCCACCACAGACATAATTAATGGAGGAAGTAAAGTTTTTCCCTCCTCCGCCTCAGGCTGGATCAGACGAGATGTCTCATCAAACACAAGCACAGATGTCTGCTCTTGGCTCCTGGATCTGGCTTTCAGGAGAGAGGCAGATTTTACTTTATTAAGATTATGTTGAGGAAAATCTGACGTGGAGGAGCCCCGGCTGCAGAGCAAAACCTCTCAAGGGAAGACCAGGCTGACAATGAGGACACGGTGAATTGAGGCCTTGCATCAGCTTCTCCAGAAAGCAGCCTTGGACCAAAGCCCAGGGTGATGCAATGCTGCTGGGGCGACAGAGGGTTTGGCGGTGAATGCCAGTGTTTGACAACAGTGGTAACAAGGGAGAAAAGGAAGTGAAAAAGGGTTTTGCTTTTTGAGTGGAATGGGAATGTGGGAGGGGGGAGGCGCAGTTACATTTCTTAAAATTGAGTGGGATAGTTTTAGATCTGCCTGGAAAGAGTGGGGTGGCATTTCAAGAGGTTTGGATTGTTCCCCGTTGATTTTAAATCTGATCCCAAGAAGGCACTTCCTTCCTACAAGCAGATGGCTCCAACTGGGTGCAATTATATTACATTCCGTAAAAGATAAAGGATGGCACCCATTACATTCTTGTTTGGCTTCAAGAATAACCTTAAAGTTAGAGAAATTATGGCTATTTGTCAATTATATAAAGTTGAGAAGTAAGCCAAGGATGTTCAGACTGGCCAAAGATATTTCTCAAAATTGACTGTTGTGAAGCAGATGAGTCGTCGGGGAAAATCATAATCCCCTTTCACATATTTCATTTTTTTAAATACACTTTTACTGCAGCTGCTGGGAATTCACTTTAATGTGCACTTGAAAAGTGATTAAAACCCTTTGGAACTATTTTTCTCTGCAGAAATTCGGTTTTAATTTCAGTTTAAAAACCTACCCCCATGTACACTTAAGCAGGGTACAAAGATGGCTTAATAGTCAAAATAGCTCCCCCCCCCATCTGTAAAATCATTCATATCTTATCCTCAGCCCATAAATGAGGCGTACTTAAATCGTCATTAGATTGTACTGGTATTGAAGTAACATTTGCCTCTTTATTCTAGTTCTATCAATGATGTAAAAAGATGTAAAAAAATGTATTACAGTTTGTCAACTGTTGTTTTGGAGACAAAATCAGGTGACCAGTAATAAATTTGACTTCTGTGACCTTTGTGACTTGTAAGCACACACTATCCTTTGGTCACTGGCTATTCTCTCCCACAGCTTCTTTTCCAGATTTTACTTGTTTCCCAAATTCCTTCCTTGTCTTTTCCACCCTCTTCTGTTTTTCATGTCAACTTCTCCACAGGTTTCCCTTGGGATAAAATAGCTTAATGTAAAGAAAAAGAGGACATGTATTTGTGCTTCTCACTATTCATCAGTTTTGATCATTCCCTTCCCCCACGAGTATGGGAAATGGTTGCCCACCAGATAGAAAAAAAATTATGTGATTTTGTGGGACAAAATAATGGTCTCATCTCATATGTGTTTTCACTTCACATTTATTTTAATTTGGGAGATGTCCAGATGTGGTGTGGAAGACCAAGCCTTGAAGTCAGACCTTCCTGTTAATTTTGACTGCTGGATGTTATCCCTGGTAGCATGCTGGAGGGGGAGGCAGCAAAACCAGGGGAAAATCAATCCTTTTTCCAACAGCAAGTGGAGAATACCATTCATCAGTGACTCAGAAGAGATACAATAGAGGCACAAAATGAGTTAGCAAATGACAGCATAGCTCATGCTGGCACCCGGGACCAGCAAACTTTATACCTTCTGTTGAATCTAGTTTGGGTGGCTAGTGGGGAGAATGGTCCTTTACACTGCACTATTTGTGCGAATGTAACATGGGAGCTGTGAATTTTCCCATGAACTGCCGTGGATAGGGAGACCACAAAAGTGCTTGAGAGGGCTATTCCCTCAACCTGTCTTGCTAAGCTGGTGCAGGGATGCTTCTTGGTTTACTGAAGCACTCCAAAAAATCAAGCGCATGAGGAAATACTTAAGAGTGGTGGAAGATAAGAAATGAAAATGGTCAAATATGTAGATGGACTGAAATGTAAACATGTACAACCATAGAAACACCAGTGTGTCTCCACATTTATTGAGTCTTTGGGATGCCAATCAGTTTTGGGATGCCAATCAGCTCTGTTATTAGGATGACTCAGTTCCTCTTGAGAATTCTGGTCTAAATGTCTTCCTGTTGTTCACTGTAGGCAGTTTTTAGGCACAATCACTCCCAGTCACTTTGAAGTAGACACCATATTGGTGGGTTCTCATGAAACAACAAGGCAACAATTTATGACATTGTTTGGAATTCTTATGAGCTTGTGATACCTGAGGAAGTGACTAGGATTCCTATGGAATAAATTCAACCACTTGCAAATTAGATCTGCACACTTCCTAATTCCCAGAGAGGAAGTGGACTTGAAAGAGGAAGCAACTTTACTCTTTGTCAGAACAACTTTATTTAACCAAAATGCTCTAGACATTTAGTGACCAGTTTCCAATCTTCTTTTTTAGATAAATTTGTAGAAAAGGTGGTAATGCTGTAAGTACAGACAGCCCTATAAATTAGCTAGACAACTTTCCTTTGGGATGCTGGACCAAGCATGGGGCAGAAACCACCTGGGCAACTTCTGTGGATAACCTGCAACAGAACTCCAATAAGCGTGATGTAAGATCTCTTAGTCCATAACATCTGTGAATAGCATCCAGTGGCATTGACAATGGTATCCTTTCAGATTGGCTGCAAGAATTATGGATTAAGGGCAGTGGTTTGGTTCCTGTTGGAGTTAATAGGGGAGGAAAAATGGAGCCTGCAAAGAATTCATATGGAGTGCTCCAATGCTTAACCCTTTCCACTATACTTTTCATATTTTACATGAAGCCTCAGGATGAAATCTATGGTAGGATCCCCAACCCCTGGGCTGTGGACAGGTACCTGGCCAGGGCCTGTTGGAAATGAGCCGTACAGCTGGAGATGAGTGGCAGGCAAGTGAAACTGTGCATGTGAGGGATCTAAGTTGCTTGATCTTTCTCTCCCCCCGCCCTTCCCCCCTCCCAGTCCATGGAAAGATTGTCTGGAAAAAGGAAAATGGTTTCTGTGCCAGTTCAAGAAGATGGTGGTTATCTAGCAAGCCCTGTAAGTATGGTTTGAATCCTTGTTCTCTTTGGGACTACTTATTCTAGATGGAATCTGCTCCCACAACAAGTATTAATTATGGGAGGATGGGTAGATCAGGTGCTTTTGGCTGAGAGATCAAGGGGACAGGAGCAATAAAATGGCCTTCTTAATAGGAGTACCCTGATTGTGAAAGAGCTTATCACCCAAGGTCAAGATAAACCATATCCTTTTGTCATTTGGGAAGGCATTGAAAACAATCCGTTTTTTATAAGGCGGATTTTATTGCTAATATTTTATTGATTTTGTTGTTATGTTTTAAGCATATAAACTGTCTAGAGTCTGGTAGGTGGACAACGTACACATTGATGTAACAAATAGTCATCTCAGATTGTGGTTTCTAGATTATGTTTACTTACCTCAGTGGAACAGTCACACAAACAACTGCTAATGTTGGCTATTAATATTATTTCATAATTTTCATCTTGGAAGACATATACTTTTTTTAAAGATCAGGTTTGATAAATTAACACTGCATGCATCAATGTATATAACTGAATTACATCTCATTTAGTTTAGCATCAACTATTTCTAAATAATCTGTATAACATCTGGCTGGATCCCACCTGATTATTGCACAGATGGTGTATCGATTTCTTTGTAGAGAAAGGTTGTAAACTATCATGACATAAGGAAGGCCCTAAAACCTATAGCTATTCAGGCTTGTCAGGATGGAACCAAAGCTTATTCTTCCTCATCCAGACCTGCAGTATCGCCAGGCACTAGGAAAGCATCTTGATGACACCATTTGGACAACCAGGGCAAAGCTGATATTTGATGTCCTGCTGACAGATGACCTAACTCAACAGTTTCATGACAATGTTAAGTGGAACAAGAAGAGAGCTATTAACCCTGTGAGGTGAAGAAACAAGAGTAGAAATATTGGCTTTTACACACCAATTGTCCAATCTGCAGCTGTCCCTCCTGTCTGCTGAGTTCATTCCTACAGAGCATTACAAGAATTAAGCCCTGGACTTCCCTCCCCCCACTGGACTGACTAAACTGTTGTCTCGAAAGACAACAATGCAAAAGTATGTTTCCTGCTCCTAATCTAACCCCTCAAGTGGCTCAGAAGGGAACTATGATTGACAGTATTGAAAATTGCCAAGAGATCAAGGCGGGCCAAGATAGATATATTACCCTCATCCCAAGCCCACCAAAGGTCAATCAATGCCATGAGTACTATGGACCAGTTTGAAACTTAACTGTTACATATCCAGATAATCCACTTCTTCCATAGTTCTTCTGAACAACCTTTCTTAAAAAGAGGATGGTTGGAAACTGGACAAAGATGGATGAAACAGACACAGCTACTCCATCTTTCCATCTTTGGTAGTTGTTTTTCTAATGCAGCAAGACAGAAAAAACAGTAATGAAACATAGTGTCTGTAACCTTGTAAAATGTTGTACATGATTCAGTGTGTATGTTCAAGATCCATTTTATGAATTATTTAGAATTATTTGACACCTATTTTTTACAGATAAAAAAGAAATATCACCATACATTTGACCAGTCAGTACATACAGTATGAGGGGTGTCCAACCTTGGCAATGTTAAGATCTTTGGATTGCAACACAGACAGCCATTCCCCAGACAGCCATTAGTTGAAGTCCGCAAGTCTTAAAGTTGCAGAGGTTGGACACTCCTGCAGTATATTATGCTGTGCTACGTGGGTTATCTGAGACTAAAATATAAAGAAATTGAAACCAAGACCATCGTATTCCAAGCCATCTTTCTCCACAATAATTTATAGTGGTATGATTTGGTTTAGGACTATATAATTCTTTTTTTTTCCTTTTTTTATTTTCAAACAACCATACATACATACAAACAAAACATAAAAACATAAAACCATCTTCCAGTTATAGTGCA
>JAEANM010022535.1:0-11586 GCA_017656035.1 Myanophis thanlyinensis
GAGCGCTTTAAAGGTAAGCACCAACACCTTGAATTGCACCCAAAAGGCCACAGGAAGCCAGTGCAGCTCACACAGGAAAGGTGTAATATGGGAGCTCCGAGGAGCTCCCACGATTACCCGCGCGGCCGCATTCTGCACCAACTGCAGCCTCCGGATGCTCTTCAAGGGAAGCCCCATGTAGAGAGCATTGATGTAGTCAAGACGGGAGGTCACAAGGGCAGAAGTGACTGTACGGATTTAAAAATTTAAGCATCCTTACAGGCAAGGAACCAAGATATCCTTTAATTCCTTACCTGTAACTTTTAACAGTTTATTGGTGGAAACCTTTCCTAATGAAAGCAAGATCAAATAAGTACAATGCTCCATAAATTTTGTGAACCCTTTTGAATGTTCAATATTTCTATATAAATATAACCTAGGATGCAATCTGTTCTCCATACTAATCCTAAAACGACATAAATGAGAATCACATCAAAACAAATGAGTTAAATATTTACACAATGGAAAGTTTTCAACTTAAAACCAAGTTGAAAATGACACAAACATCTGATACAGTCCTTCCAGTTGTAAGTGAACAATACCAATTTGATTGGCACAGAGAGATGTACTTCCAATAGAGTGAAGTTGCTTTAATATAGTGGACAAAATTTCAAAGGTTCTACACAGAAATGGTCTTTTTTATAGTTCCAACGTATAGTATCTGCTTTCTTTTATGGCACCAAGAAAATTGACCTTTGGCAAGTGTGTGTTATCTATGATTCTTACTGCATTGCAGAGAATGGTGGATTCTGGTATTCATTATATACCTGGATCTGTGCATGACTAAACAAAAAAAAGACATAACCCATAGTAACAAATTCCATAATGCACTGAAGACAAATTCCTTGTGTGTCCAATCACACTTAGCTAATAAAGAATTCTATTCTATTCACAAGTCTCTTACATGGTTTTCTCCAAAAGTCAGCCAAAACAACAGGTGAGTGTGGATTCAGGCCCTTGGATTTAAACCAATTTGATGGTTAGAGAGATTTTAGTTGTTGATACTCTTTTCTGTCTCTGCGCCACCTCTTATCTTTCAAGGAATGACATATTTAAGCGCATTAGCAGAAGCTGATGATTGGATTGACTCTGGGGTTTTATACCAGCTATTCATTGAAGACTCCTTCCTTTAACAAAACACAGAACAATAGGGTTGGAAAGGACCTTGTAGATCCTCTACTCCAACCCTCTGATCGAGCAGAAAACCTTATGCCAGTTCAGATAAATGGTTGTCTATACCAGGGGTCTCCAATGACTTGTGGACTTCAACGGCCAGAATTCCTTTGGGAGTCGAAGTTCACAAGTCGTAAAGTTGCCAAGTCTGGAAACAGACCCCTGGTCTATACCATTTAGATAAATGGCTGTCTATACTCTATACCACTGGTGTCAAAACTTGCACTGTTACGTTGTCATCATGTGGCATCATTCGTCCCTTTGGAACGAATTGCCCCCGGAGATCCGGACCATCACTGACCTGCGGACCTTCCGGCGCGCATTAAAAACCTATTTGTTCCAACCGGCCGGTCTGGCCTAGCATTAATTATTTTTGGGGTTTTTAAACCGGTTTTAAATTTTATAATTTTTCATATTTTAATTATCCACTCAATTTAATTCTTTTAATTGGTTTTAATTGTTATTTATTCATTGTTTCCTTTCAGATGGTTGTACACCGCCCCGAGTCCCTTCTCAGGAGAGGGGTGGTTTATAAATCCAAATAAATAAATGTTTTGCAACATTTCCCTTCATGGATCTGGGGTGGGCGTGGCCTGCGCATGACACATCCCGCTCATGAACCGCCAGTTTGACACCCCTGCAGTCTATACCGTTTCAGAGAAAATACCACTCCTGAACAGCAGACACAACTGCTACTATGTTCAGAAAAATACCCTTCTGAGACCCAACTAGCCATTTTAACTCTGCCCAAGTCTGGTCTGTAGTTTCAGAAGTCATGTGAAAGGAAGATTGTTGAAGCAAGTTGCTGGTGAGGCCTGACCCAAGAGGTTCCATGTTCCTTTTTTTGGCTCTGGAAGTTTGGACAAATTAAAGTCCCACGCTGTGAATATTCCTGTCTGACCAAATCCTGCTGACAAATTATTTAAGGAAGGGAAATAATTTTTGGCTCTAAATTTCTAATTTCTCTGGATCTCAGCGAAAATCCTGAGTATTGCTGCCACTAAGATGAATCACTAGGAATATGGAATGCTGTACCCTTTCTTAGGAAAGACCTTATAAAACACAGAATGACCTGCCAATAAACGTTCATTATAGACATACTTATCTATTATGACTAACAGTCGTTGATAAATATATCATGCATTGACGTGTTAGGGCTTTGGATAGCCTTGATATTATACTTCTGTTTAACACTGGAATTCCTCTGCAGAGTAGGGAACTGAAACTTCTTGGTTGGGAGGCAGGTGGACTGATAGAAGTTAGGAATGCAAAGGACATTTTTGGACTTGGGTAGACACACCTGCAACCAGTAAACGTAAGTCGGATGACAAAATTCCGTCAGACATAATGGAAAAATGACACCTAGGTTTTTTTCTTCCTTGCAATTATCCTCCCTTTGCATTGTTTAGATAACCAAGAAATTCTGATTTGCCTGAGCCACGATGAGAGATAACCAAAACGCTACTGTTCATTGTGACTTAGTTGTTGGAGGGAAATAATGTTTTTGAAGATTTCAGAGAATTAGAGAATAGAATGGATTTGATCTGTGACCTTATCTTTGCACAGAAGTCAACAAGCAAGGTAGCCGACATCAATGAAACCGGTTTTACACCTTGGATTAGCTTTGTACATTTCTATTAATGTGGATTAAAACTGTTGTGTGAGCCCTAATCAACAATGTGGAGCGATATTGCTGAATGTGATTATAAAAGGAAGTTTGAGGACACAATGCCCTTTAAAAGTTGCCAATCAGAGTTGTGAGCAAGACAGCTATTCCCATCGTCTCCCAGTTCTCGAAACCTGCCAAGGTTTGCTGCCTTGTTGTTTCTTGGCAAAAAAAAAAAGCAGCTGTTTGGAGCACATCTGGGTGATGTCCCATCCGCTCCTTATTTGGAGAAATTTCAAAGAGCCTGACATTCTTCGCTGTGATTATCAGCTTTGCTTTCTGCAGAGCCATTTTTAATCTGCCATTTCTTCTTCCTGAGAAAGGCATCTATACGTTAGTGTAGTTACTGAAGTACTACACTTATAGTAAGTTTTAAATGTTTCATTAACTTTCCCATTATGTGCCACCCTGAACCGCTACCGAGCTTCCCGTTTTACATGTGCCATGGTTCTTCGATACGTCATTGTGCCATGTGGTTCTGTTTGAAATACATTGGGTTTTGTTTTGCACAACTTGTCTTGTATCAACAGCGTATCTGTCGTACATCTTCAAAGATAATTTTGTCAAAATCTCTTACCTTACGCAAAGCTCCCACCTTAGACAAAACCCATTAACAAGTCTAGCATTGGTACAAATGCAAAGCTTTATTTTGGGAAAAATAACAGATTGTGCAGGAAATATTTTCCCAATTGATTATCCACTTGCTTGCTTTCATAGTGAATTCATTTCCTCAGAGCTATTTCATGTAGGCAGAACATTTATTTTTCTCGATACTGTATCTCACTTTCTCAGAGCTGCATGGCTTTTACCTAAGTGGTAAAACAATCTGTTATTTGAGATAATATTTTAACGCATTTAAAATTGGATAGTTTTTCCCATAGACTATTTCTCACTGACGCTACTTCCAAAATACCAGTGACTCCATTCCCAGCTCGCTGCACAAGTTAGGTTTGATTCAGAAACTAGTAAAACTGCCCAGCATTGCTGTGCAAACCCGCTTATGCCTCCAAAACCTGTAAAGTTAGGTGATAATTGACAAGGAAGTCCAGTTGCCGCTTGAAATTTATCCCTTTGGGATAATGCTTTTTTTCTGCCCCCAAAAGGCAACTGGACTTTGTTTTTCCTGGAAGACGTTTCGCTTCTCATCCATTCTTCGGTTCTGAATGAATGGCGCAGGATGGAAGGATTTCTATTCTTTGCAGATGAAAGACCTCCATTCAGTCAGAAGTGAAGAAGCTTTTCGGATGAGAAGCGAAACGTCTTCCAAGAAAAACAAAACCCAGTTGCCTTTTTTTTTGGGGGGGGGGGGGGAAGCACCTTTGGGACAACCCTGACTTGGATGACCGAATCTCCATAGACAGATTTATGCTCACCTTTAATGTAGCGGAAGACCCAGCGGGGGAAATCTTTTGGGAGTACTTAATTTAGAATGCTAGGGCCGTGATGGTGAACCTATGGCACGGGTGCCACAGGTGGCATGTAGAGCCATCTTGCTGGGCATGCAAGCTGTCGGCCAACTTACCTCCTGCCAAGCGTGCACATGCGATTGTGCATACATGCATATGCAATTGCAGAGACCCAGTTGGTCTTCGGGCCTCTGCTGTGCAGGTGCGCCATGGCAGTAGGAAATCCAGCTGGTCTTCAGAGCTCTCCCGCACATACTCACGTGACTGCTCATGTGCGCGAGTGCCTGCCCGCAGCCCGTGTGCATTGCCCGTGCAAAAGCTGCGTGCATGCATAGATGGTGTGGTTGCACGTGCATTGTGCGTGCAAAAGCTGTATGCATGTGCAGATGGTGCAGCTGCAGATGCAGCGCACATGCAAAAGCTGCATGCACGCGCAGATGGTGCGGTTGCACATGCAGTACACGTGCAAAAGCTGCATGCACGCGCAGATGGTGCAGTTGCACATGCATTCCACGTGCAAAAGCTGCATGCACACGCAGATGGTGCAGCTGCACATGCAGCACACATGCAAAAGCTGCATGCACGCGCCGATGGTGCGGTTGCACATGCAGTACACGTGCAAAAGCTGCATGTACGCAGATGGTGCGGTTGCATATGCATTCCACGTGCAAAAGCTGCATGCGCCCGGTTGCATATGCAGTGCCCATGGAGGAGCCAAAAGCGCAAGTGCGGATGGCATGTGCAAAGCGCATACTTTTGGGCACTCGTAAGTAAAAGGTTCGCCACCACTGCGCTAGGGAATACTTCTATTAAGGCCAAGCCACTTTGGGAAGGAAGGAAGCCATCCTCTGGTTCCTACCTGGCTCTGATCTTCATTGGGCCTTAACTATGGAAGCCCCCTTTCTCCCCCCAAACAAATGTAAGGAAGTCAATGAGGATGCCACATTGCAGGGGGGGGGAGGAGGGGAGTTTCCCCCCGCCCATAGGCTGCACCAGGTGAATCTTGAGTGGAAGGGGAGTAGGAGTAGGAGGAGGAGGAGGGCCTTTTCCAAACCCGGCAGGCCTCTGGATGGACCCCTAGCGAGGCTCCATCCCTCTTGCCTTCTCCCTCCCTCCCTCCTTCCCTCCCTCCCCGTCTCGCGGCCGCCCGGTTGCAGGAAGGGAGCATGTGATCGCTGGCGGGTCTCGAATTCGCTCGCCTTGCCATGGTGTGGCAGCAGCGCGGAGCTCCATGGAGGCTGCTTGAGAAGAGCCGGCTGGGCGGCTGCTGCTGCTGCTGCTGCTGCTGCTCCGCCGCTCCGGTGGATCCCTCGCAAGGCTCCTTCTCCCTCAAGGTAAGCCAACTTGCGGCGGGGATCCAAGCTTTTCTCCCTCCGGGCTTTGGTAAAAGATCCACCACCCCACCCCACCCCACCCCCTGCCCTCCTTCGCCGGGGAGCAGAAGTTTGTCTGTCAGCCCGCAACAGCCTCGCTCGCGTCGTCCGACCTTCTCCGGGCACTTTGCCTGGGAAAAGCCGGGAGAGAAAGAAGGATGGGAGGGATGGGTGGATGGATCGGCGCAGGAGAAAAGATCCCCTTTCTGGAGAAAGGCGGCGGCGGTGGTAGCAGTAGCAGTAGCAGCAGCAGCAGCAGCCGCCGCCGCGTCTTTGATGGAGACTTGGGGGTGGCGTTGTGGAAACGCCGTAGTAATACTGTAGTAGTGACAGTAGCGTTGCTCCCGAAGGGATTAAATAAAGCCAGCCTTGCGGAGGAGGGTGTGGGGGGAATCCTTCCTCTCTCTGCCTGGGCTGTCATGCCTTGGAGAGATCCACTGACGTCTCCCCTTCCCTCCCCAACCGTCCCCTCGATCGGTTCCTCGGTTAATTCCCGCGGCTGGGTCTAATAGCACCGGGGACTGGTGTGTATGTGTGTGTGTGTGTGTGTGTTGGGGGGGGGGGGAACGATTGCATTCTTTTCTTTTTTTCCTTTCCCCCCTCAAGGCAGCCGCCGCCGCCTTTGGAATCCCCTACGACCTTTCCTTTTGCGGGTCTGTTAGGAGGTTTACGGTACCCCAGTTGCTCTCTCTTTCTCGTACGGCGCGGTCTTTTTTTTTGTGACTTGCTGCGCGTTATGGGTACGGGGGCTTTTCTCTTGGCCCCCCACCCCCAAATCAAAGCCTGCTTGCTCTTGGTTCCTGGTTTGGGATTCGGGTTTGCGAAAACAGCCTGAAAATGATTTAATGGGCTTGCATCTCCGTCGTCCCCCCCCGTCCCCCCATTCTGTTCTATCCTTGCGCAACCAAAGCGCTGAAATCATTCACATTTATTACCCGGGAAAGTTTTGTCTCTTTTCCTTTCCGGTGTTTCCTCAATCCGATCCTTTTAAATCTGATCCTCCAATAACTTTCCCCCCTCTTGTTTTTCATTCATTCAAGTCTTCCACCCCGGCTCTCTGATCTTTGGAAATGAAAAACCAAAACAAACCAAAACCAGAACCAAAACAAAACAAAGCAAAACAATTCTCCCTATTGATACCTGGTCTCTTCCTCTCCATCCTTTTGGTCGACGGGGTTGTTTGGCATTGATGCCCAAACCTTTAAAAACAGCTCGGATCTTGCTTTTAGGGTGGAATTCTTGTCTTTATGGCAGCTTGATCTATCTATCTATCTATCTATCTATTATTCATATTTATTTAAGGAAGCTTTTTTTCAGCATCCTTTTGATTTGGAGGAGGTTCCCCCCCCCCCCCCTGTTCTGCTGGTTTACCTTCAGGATCATGGGCTGGCTTGGAAAACTTCCCATTTCCCCCTCCCCCCCCCCCCCTTGCAGATTGCCAGTTTCTTTACAAGTTGATTTCCTTTGGCCGTCCATTATTACAGCAGTGGTCGCACCAACCATGGGACCACTGATGGTTCCGCAAGAAAACGTTGGTGGTCTGCAGAAAAATTACTTGCATTTTTTTATATTGCAATAAATCAGGGGTTGGACGTTAGGCAGGTCATATTAGTGGTCCGTGGGATTTAAAATTATGGATTTAGTGGTCCCTAGATCCAAAAGGTTGGGGATCCCTGCGTTACAGTAATGGATGAAACGGATCCCTCAGTGCTAAAGAATCCATATCTAGATTGCTTCAGAGTGGCCCTAGAGACAATAAATGCTGATCCTTGTATACCTGTAACAGTTCCTGAATAGCTTCCCTTTTAGCCCTTGCAAGCTCAGATTTTACCCCAGAAAAGGGAGATCTCTCCTTTAGCCAAAACTATACAAATAAAACCCCCTGTCCCTTTAAATAATAATAATTGCCAGTCTCTGGCTTTTCCCTGCCTCCTTTTCTTTCCATCGCATTGTTTACAGTTCTTTTTCTCCTTCCCCTGAGACATTATATGCACTGGCAATGTAAGACTGGAAGAATTAGAATATAATCAGGTAACAGATAAGATAACAGATAAGGTAACAAGATAACGGATACCTTGATTTTTTTTTTTTTAAAGTGCCATTTGTTGTGCTGAGGGACGGCAAATTTGGTAGAGTTGGTAAAGATGGTATGTAAGTTCATCCCAGTACAATTCTATGGAAGGATTTCATAAACACCCCTCTCCCTACAACAAAGGGAATTGTGATGTTGTGTGGCAAAAAGGTAGCTGGCTTCCCATGAATGCCATGTTCATTTTTTTAAAAAAAATGCCTTTGAGAATCAGTCCTGATTCCTGGCAATTGCCCAGACAAGTAAGTCCCTGCAGTTTTCTTGGCAAGGTTTTTCAGAAGTGATTTGCCATTTCCTTCTTCTGCGTGCTGAGAGAAAGTGATTGGTCCTAGGTCACCCAGCTGGCTTTGTGCCTAAGTTGGGTCTGGTACTCACAGTCTCCTGGTTTCTAGCCTTAACCATTACCCTAATCTTGCTGTGTATTTGTTTAATTAACCCAGCATTTTTTCAGCTGGACAGTATCTCTTCAAGGCTGCTGGAATGTACCTTACACATCAGTTCCAGTGTGATCCTTTTAACTGGGAATAGAAGGAAGGAATTTGGAAATCAGCTGCTGTCCAGTTATTGGTGTTATATTAGAATTGTATAAAACTTCCTCCCTTGTTACATGAAGTTCTGAAAGTTTAGAGATTATTCGGGTACTTGGTTATCATCAACATTTCATAGCTACCTTTCTTCCCCTTCTCTTTAGAAAAGATAAATGACTCCAGTTGTTGCTTCCCATTTTGCTACTGGAAACCAGTTTTTCCCCCCTCCAATTGCCCTGAAGGTAGCTTATTCATTATTTCCAGTGTTTTGCCCACTGAATTGATCACCAAACCCTTTAGATACTAGCCCTTGTATTGCATGAAAATTGCATGGCTTTAGATATAAGACCCAAAGTATGTAGAATGTTGTTTTTCAGTGGCATAGAATATGCTGCAAAGAATTCTTCTGCCCTATTATTTTTGGGTTTTTGTTTTTGTTTTTGCTAGCTTTTGGCATTAGGTAACAGAAATGTACGAACCAGCAGAAGACAAAAGGGCTCTTCTGTGTTGCAGCAACAGAGAGTGCCTTTAAATATCCTGCCCAAATTAGGTCATTTGTTCTTTTATGGCTTACAAAGAAAGAGATAAGCAGAAAAAGATG
The DNA here is from genome assembly GCA_017656035.1 of Myanophis thanlyinensis. NCBI lineage: Eukaryota > Metazoa > Chordata > Lepidosauria > Squamata > Homalopsidae > Myanophis > Myanophis thanlyinensis. The sequence goes on from JAEANM010022535.1 coordinate 8,875, forward strand.
AGTACTGTAGTACAAAGGATAAGCAGCGTTCACAGGATAACATTCTGCCTAAGCGTTCATTATGCCGACTCTGGTTGGCAGTGATGGAAAACTGTTTAAGTATGCACATCTCTAGGATTTTAGAACAGAACATTTACAGGAGTGGGAGACTAACGATGCACACAAGCATTATGCAAAAAAGCTTTGCATGAAAATCACCAGTACTTTTCCTACGATTACTTATGCTCTGTTCTGAAAACGAACCCCAGAGGAATTGCCGGGAGCGGTAAAATATTCACCCTGTTTAACCTGGAGTCTTCCAAACATGTTTAACTTCAGCTTTCTATTTCCCAACTCCACATGCATCAGGATGGGCTGCTTTGGATTCTGTCCCTCAATCTCTTGGAGCTCAGTTTGACTCCAGGTAGCTCCAAAGATAAATCCAATCAGTTTTCTTGGGACCAGTATATAAATTTAATCTATACCCCTTCTGTTCTCCCATTCTAATACTAACCAGTCCAGCCCTGTTTAATTTTGATCCTGATAAGATGTCCTGCCACCTGGCAAATATTTTTTGTTAGTAGCAATAACGATAGCACTTAAAACTTATATATACCGCTTTGCACTGCTTTACAGCCCTCTCTAAGTAGTTTACAGAGTCAGCCTATTGCCCTCAACAATCTAGGATCTCATTTTACTGACCTGGGAAAGATGGAAGGCTGAGTCAATCTTGAGCTGGTGAGAATTGAACTGCTGGCGATCAGCAGAATTAGCCTGCAATACTGCATTCTAACCACTGCACTATCATGGGACTTAAGTGAATGCCTTATTGTAACTTGATGACATTTGAGGTTCCATTGTGTACTTCAGATTCATCCGGATTTCAATCAATTTTTAGCCCACCATCAATCTGACCTTATAGCTATCTATGCAACAGGTTGAATTTCTGGACAGTTATTTAATTTTAGAGCAACTACAAAATGATAATAAACACACAGTATATAGTACAGTCATATGTTCAATTCAATCCTTTATTGTCAATGCACAACATGTGTGCAGCGAAATTGAGAAATTGAATATGTTGGCACTCTACTGCTTCAAAACTTGTCAAATTCAGTATTCGACGTGTTTTGAAGCTGAAATCTTGTCCCCGTACTCGTCTTTCTCCCAGTAATCCAGGCGCAAGGAAGAATTTGCTGACATCGGCTGCCTCATGACTCGCTATTTCTTCCAGCCAAAATAGCAGGACAAGTAGTAAGTCATGTGGTTTTCTCGGTATTTGTCTGTTTCTGGAACAAATTACTGACGGATACCAAGATATGATTGTAAATTGAAAATGCTAAATGCTAAGCCTATAGCACAACTCAATCTATATTATGCATGGTGATAAATCTACATTCATTTCAGTATTTTTTAAAATAAATGTTTATTAAAAATATTGATTAAAAAGATAATAAAAACTATAAGAAACTAATAAAAAGAAAAAGGCAGAAAAGCTAGAAAAAAAGGAAGGGAAAAAACCCAAATGTGCAGAAAGAAAGAAGAAAAAGAACAGAAAGAAAAAAACTTCCAATTTTCTTTCCAACAAATATAACTACCATTAAAAAAATTTCTCTAACTCTAGGCTTACTTTTTTATTCATTTTTTAAATCATCAAAATCACAAATCATAAGTGCATTTTTTCATTTTATGTAAAAAGTCTATAATAGGTCTCCAGTCATCCATAAATGTAGCTATTGTTTTCTCTCTAAGCAAAGAAGTTAATTTAGCTGTCTCTTCAAGTTCCATCATTTTCACCAACCCTTACTCCGTTGTGGAATTATTATTGAACTTATCCACTTTTCAGCATATAGTAGTCTTGCTAAAACTTATCATATCACAAAGTTCCATGATTTTTTATAGTTGCTTATTCATTAGTTCAGAGGCTGTGATTTCAATTATATACATTACAATTGGGTCTGTTAGTGTAAAGATTTGCAAGAGATACTTCTTAGATTATCATTAAATTGCACTGACACGAAGATGGGAGTTTGTGATGACTCCTCCCTGGACACTTCCCCAGATACTTCTCTAGATGTCAGCTTGGAGGTAGAAGAACCAGCTCCAGTCACATCTGGAGGGGAGTTGGTCAATGGCTCCACGCAGCAGTCTGAGAGGGATTTGGCTGAAGCACAGCTGCAGCAAGACAGCCCTGAGGCCTCAGGTGGAGAAAGCATGCAGATGGAGCCAGTCAGTGGTGAGGAAGAGGAACTGCCTTCTGTAGCTGATCCAAGAACATGTAGAGAAAAGGCAGGAGCAGATGAGGTCAGCCAGATTACTTGCGAGGAGAAAACTTCACCCTTCTAGAAAGGATGTACCAGAAGCTGGCTACTTAGCACAGCAGACAGATCAAAGCGATGCTGGGAACAACGTGTTCATTTCCTAGCTGTGTGTTTTCTCTGTGTTGTGACTCTTGCCTTGCTTTGGATTGACACGGTGCCTTGACTTGAACCGTGCCTTGGAACTCTGGACTTATCTTGCCTCACAAACTCTCTTGTATTGGGATTTAATTCTGCCTGGTGGGTTTATTTTGATTGGGAATCCTACAAGTGCCTTGTGGATTTACTGGCCATTGCTCTGTGGACTAATATCGGTCTGTTTGTGGCTGGACTTAATTGGAACAGTTCTGGGTTTTTGGTGAAGAGAGTTATGGGGGAGTATTAATAAACCCACTAAACTGCAGGGGTGTGTGTG